>CAUYQU010050647.1:0-35224 GCA_963574635.1 Cheracebus regulus | reverse complement strand
TCAGCCTTTTTGCACTGGTTTCTTCCCATTTTTGTGGATTTATCCACCTGTTGTCTTTGTAATTGCCGACTTTCAGATTGGGTCTCTGAGTGGGCGTCCTGCTTGTTAGTTATGAAGTTTTTTCTGTTTCTTAGTTTTCCTTCGGGAGGCGCTCCTTCCCCACAGAGCTCGGCCTTCCCAGGTTCAGCTGTGCTCGATCTCTCCTCAGCGCTTCCAATTGCTGTTCTCCTTGTGGGGATGGGACCAGCGGAGCCTTTGGGCACCCAGTCCCATACACTCTGCACCGAGAGGCGCCGCGCTGGCCAAAAGAGTCGCGCTGGCGACCCGGGTGGCTCCTTCGCCGGGAATCTCCCAGTCTGTGGGCCTCAAAAATTCATCTGCAATTGCAGCATCCACTCGCTCTCTGCACTTTCACTGGGAGCTACAATCCTGAGCTGCTGCTACGTGGCCATCTTGGATCTCTCTCCGCCCGGTGATGAAGTTTTTTCTGTTTCTTAGTTTTCCTTTGGTGGATGCCAGTTCCCCACAGAGACAGACCTTCCCAGGTTTGCTGTGCTTGCTGTGAAACTCTCAGTCCTCAGCGCTTCTAATTGCTGTTTTCCTTGTGGGGATGGGACCAGCCGAGCCCATCCGTCCCGTATACTCCGCACCAGGAAGCGCCGCACTGGGGCACCGGCAAAACAGCCGCGCCGGCCAAAAGAGTCGCGCTGGTGACCCATGTGGCCAGGAATCTCCCGGTCTGTGGGCAACAAAAATTCATCGGAAAGTGCGGCGTCCACTCGTTCTCTGCACTTTTACTGGGAGCTACATTCCTAAGCTGTTGCTAATCAGCCATCTTGGATCTCTCTCAGGTATGGGTTTCTTACAGCCACGTGACAAAATAAAAAAAAAAAATCATTGTTCTGGGAGCAACACTCCTTTAGTGACTCTTGGGTGATCTTGAGGAAGTCATTTCAACTCACTGAGGCTCAGTGTTTGCATCCAATATATGGCCATGCAAACTCTATATTATTCACCAACTCAGTGATTCAATTTGAAAAGGAATGTCTACTAAAACTGATGGCTCACTTTATCTTTTCAAAAGAAAAGGCAAATATACCAAAGAAATTGCTACTCCCCTCTCTTGGAATATATAATTCATTTTACATGCATTTGCTCTTAATGCTTGAAAGTGGGGGTCAAAGAAACAAACCAAGTGAATAAGAATATGCCCATATTTTATTTCACGTAACCAGCACTCACTATGGTGGCGGCTGACTCTTCTTTTCTGACCACAAAAAGAGTTTAAACTGTTAGAGAGTTAAACAACCAGGCTTCACGTTTTTATCATTTGGTAAAGCTGCCAGAGGAGGTCTGAAATCTCAAACTATCAATGAGTAGGAGAAAAGAAAATGGTCTTACATTTTAAAAAAGAGTATGGAAAATTGGCAAGGAAAATAAGGAAGAATATAGATAAAGAAAGCAAAGCCAAGAGGAAGTAATAGAGTTTCCAGTATTACACAGCATGTCAAAAATATCAGGAATTCAGTCAGACTCTCGTAATTAAATTTTTTTTCTTAGAGTAAAAATAGGATAAAATGAGTAACTTTTTAATTATATTATTTTTTCAACATTTGTCTATGATTTGTAAAGGAAAAATAAAATATCACTGACCAAAACCCAGAATCTGGTTTTCTAAACAGTATTTGACCCTGGAAAGTGATCACATGCTTGTCACATTTAGTGTATGACATAATTCTAACTCCATGTGAAAATACAAACATGTATTGCTGAACAAAGCCTTAGCAAGGTAGGACTGTGGTTCAAATTGTCCTTTTCATTCAACACCTTCTGGTGAGTAGAACTAGCCAGGAGCAATGCAGACTGGGATTGCTGTCCAGTGACCAGCTGTCAATGGAGTCAGCCTCTATGAAACTAGTAGTATTTTCTCTGAGAAGTAATTGAAATAAACAAGAAATTTATCGTTGTTTCAGTTCAGAAAATGGAGAAAACACATTTTGAGAAGTGAGAGAATAGGATGAATTGATTTTTTAAAAAATGGAAGAGACATTCTGGTAAGGGCAAAGGAATGAGCTGATAATTTAAGACATTTTATAATAAATATTTTTGTGGATTTTGTTATGTAGTTTTCTTTGGTTTGTTTTTCAGTTTCTTCTATCTGCACTTTTAGGAATGAAGTGATTATGACTAATGTACCTAATAGCCAATTTAGTTAATGTAACCAATTTATTTAATAATTATAACTAATGTGCATTTATATACATTGTAAATTTCAAGCTTTAATTCTCACCGAAAACATGTTCTAGTGAATAGAGATTGTATCAGTCGGCTAGGAAAACCATAACAAAATGACACAGACTGCATGGCTTAAACAACCGAAATTTATTTTCTCACAGTCATGGAGCCTGGAATTCAAGGATCAAGAGGCCCGCAGGGTTGGTTTTTCTTGAGATCAGCCTCCCTTGCCTGCTCAAGGTTGCCTTCTTGTTATGTCTGCATATGTAGCCTTTCTTCTCTGTGTGGGCACATTCCTGGTGTCTCCCCCTCTTTTTATAAGGACATCGGGCATACTGGATTAGGGCTCCACTCTTAGGAACTCATTCATTTATCCTTAATTATCTCTTTAAAGACTCTATCTCCAAATACAGTCACATTAGGGGTTAGGGTTTCAACACAGGAATTTTAGGACACAATTCAGTTTATATCAAGCATGTGATAACTATAAAAACTTCTAATGCATTTCTTTATTATAAAGAGATTCCTTGTTCCTTATTCATCCAACTCTTTAAAATACTTATCACCGGGTGCGGTGGCTCACGCCTGTAATTCCAGCACTTTGGGAGGCTAAGGTGGGTGGATCACGAGGTCAGGAGTTTGAGACTAGTCTGGTCAGCATAGTGAAACCCTGTCTCTACTAAAAATATAAAAATTAGCTGGATGTGGTGATGTGCACCTGTAATCCCAGTTACTCGGGAGGCTGAGGCAGGAGAATCCTGTAAACTTGGGAGGTGAAGGAGCTGAGATGGAGCCATTGCACTCCCACAGGGGTGACATTGTGAGACTCCATCTCAAATAAGTAAATTAATATAAATAAAATAGTTTTCACTATGGCTTAAGTTTTAGCTTCTCTTTCAATGGGAATAATGCACCCAGATTTATCAGACTATTTTTAGGAAGTGTATTTTTAAAAATTTCAAATATCAAATAAGATCTTGACCAAACCAAAAGTTGTAAACAGCAATTTAGCACAAAAGCCAAGAACACTGTTTATTTTGGTATACTATTGAAGTGGCTCACTGATTTAATCAAACCACACTTACGTGCTAGTGTAGTGACAGAATTTTAGAATAATGTCTTTGAAGAAGTGCCTACATATAACTATTAGAAAAATTACCTGAAGTTTGGAAACAAGCAAACTTGTTTCTAGGTGATCTTTCTTTTATTAATTTTCTATTTACTTTTCAAAATTTATAAGTCTTTAGGAACACAAACTAATGTATTTTTCCCAGGTAAAGATGCAAATCATTTCTCTCCAATGAAGAGATAACTCTGAAAGTTACAATTTATTGCCCAGAAAGACATTAACTAATTTTATATCTAACCCAAGAGTCTTACCTTAATATTTTTTCTTGAAATTACCTCTATACCTAACTCATCAAATGTTTTTAGAACTGATTTTAACTTTCCTGGTTGATTCATTAATTAATGGGTTAAATAAAATCTTTGACACATGTCTATTTAATATTTGCCTTAGAGGTACAGATTAACCTTCCTGAAAATAATACTTAAGCATAACCAATAAACATATATTCAATGATTAATATCTTATGTTGGCATATTATAATAATCTAATCTGGAAATTGAATCATTAATAAAGACTATAATACCAAATGATTTATAGTTTAATTTTAAAATTACTTGTCATGTTTTTAGAAAAAATGGAAAATCAAAACTTTAAAAAAAGTACCTGGAGCATTAAAAAACATATTTTCTATTATTTCTAAGCTTGTTTATTGTAAACTTATATAGTAAAAGATTAGGTATATTTCTAAATTTATTGTTTTCCATTGTCATTTAATATCCACATGTTAATTCTGTATGTAGGCATCGTGAATACATATTTATAAAGAGAAAGAAGGGAAAATAATATGATTTTAATCTATGTATAGTTATACTAAAGCAAATCATCTCTAACCTAATAGGCTTTAAACTCCCTATTACTAATTTGGCTAGAGTCTCACATTGACTCTAAGTGTTTTGTCGGGGAAGAAGTAGCTTAATGGTTTTTCTCCCAAAGAAATGTGGCCTAGTGTCGTGAAAGGAAAGGAACAAGCTAGGTGGGATTTTTGATTTATAAAAACCTACATGCAGGTAGGATCCTTTTGTTAGAATCTTATTGGGTCAATTCTTATGCTTCTTCAATACTCAAGGTCAGGAAGCTTTTTCCATTGGGAAGTCTTCCTTGCCTACGAGCATTAGCTAAATTAGGCGCCTCTGAATTCCTATGCCATCCTTTAATTGCACTTAATTTCATATGTATTTCGTATGTTTTATGATTCTCCCTCCTTCATTCCATGAGCTCAATGAAAAGAAAAGCTACAGTGTTTATCATGCAAACTAATTTAGTGTTTGATATCTACATACTAAGTAAATAAACCGGGATAAAATATATTTGATCAGAGGAACTAATTAACTTGACGTAAAAACTTGAATACGGCCTTTCTCCTTGGCGTTTAGTGCTGAGGCTGTGGACAACATGCATTTATTAAAAATTCAAGAAAAGTCTAAAAAAAAATTTTTTTAAATCACCCCCAAAATTTCCCCCGAAATCAGCATCTACTCCGCCGGAGGCTTATTATTTTTTTCTTCCTCTTTTATAAAACAACCCGGTGAAGCAGCCAAGACCGACCCCTCCCCACGTCCCTGCAGCAGCCTCAGGGAGGAACCAAGAGACAGAGGCCTTCCAGCCGCCGGAACCGGAACCGGTCACCGCCACCCTCGCTCCCCACCGGCAGCTGACAGCCAGCAGCCAGCGGCGGCCAAACGATCTAGCTCTGTGGACGGTGAGTCACTTCCAATTCGGCTGATTTGTGTCCCTCAGCGCGTGCCCTTGCTTCCTGTCCCCCGGCTCCTGGACCCTGGCCCGGCACTCGCTCTCCTCTCACGGAAGGGTCGCGGCCTGTGGCCCTAGAGGCAACCGTGCCGCGATGAACCCCAGCGCCCCCAGCTACCCCATGGCCTCGCTGTACGTGGGAGACCTGCACCCTGAGGTGACCAAAGCGACGTTCCACGAGAAGTTCATTCCCGGCTCATCCTCGCCATCTGGGTCTGCAGGGACCGGATCACCTGCTGCTCCCTGGGCTACCGGTAGGTGAGCTTCCTGCAGAGCATGCTCTGGCCACCATGAACTTTGAAGTTGTAAAGGGCAAGCCACTACATGTCCTGTGGTCTCAGCGTGATCCATCACTGTGCAAAAGTGGAGTAGGCAACGTACTCCTTTAAAATCAGGACAAATTAGTTTAGAAAGCACTGTGTGTATTTTCTGCTTTTGGTAACATCTTTTTCTGTAACGTAGTTTGTGATGAAAATGGTTCCAAGGACTATGGATCTGTACACTTTGAGACACAGGAAGCAGCTGAAGGAGCTATTGAAAAAATGGATGGGATGCTCCTGAATGCTTTCGACATACTTATTGGACGGTTTAAGTCTCCTAACGAACAAGAAGCAGAGCTTGGAGCCCTAGCTCCAAGTTCAACGTTGGACCTGCCTCAAGTGTGAAAGTAATGACTGATGAAGGTGGAAAATGCAAAGGGTTTGAATTTGTAAGCTTTGAAAGGAATGAAGATGCACGGACAGCTATGGATGAGGTGAATGGAGAGGAGTTCAGTGGAAATCAAATATATGTTGGACAAGCTCAAAAAAAGTGGAAGGGCAGACAGAACTTAAGTGCAAATTTGAACAGATGAAGCAAGATAGAGTCGCCAGACACCAGGGTGCTAACGTTTATCTGAAAAATCTTGATAAGAGTATTGAGGATGAGTGCCTCCAGAAAGGGTTTTCTCCATTTGGTATAGTCACTAGTGCAAAATGTTATAATGGAGGGTGGTTGCAGCAAAGGGTTTGGATTTGTATGTTTCTCCTCCCCAGAAGAAGCCACTAAAGCAGTAACAGCAATGAACGGTAAAACTGTGGCCAGCAAGCCATTGTATGTAGCTTTAGCTAAGCGCAAAAAAGAGCACCTGGCTCACCTCACTAACCAATATATGCAGAAGATGGCAAGTGTATGAGTTGTCCCCCACCCTGTAATCAACTATCAGTCAGCACCTTCTTTAGGTTACTTCATGGCAGTTGTCCCACAGACCCGGAACCGTGCTGCATACCTCCTCCTGGCCAAATTGCTCAACTACCAAGTCCTCTCTGGGCTGCTCAGAGTGTCAGACCTCATCCTCAACTATGACCAAGTCCTCCCTGGGCTACTCAGAGTGTCAGAATGCATCCATTCCAAAATACGCTTTGTACTATCTGCTTAGCTCCTCCTGACCACCGTTTAGTACTCTGAGACCAGCTTCTTCACAGGTTCCATCAATCATGTCTACACAGTGTGTTGCTAAGTCATCAATACAGACAATGGGTCCATGTCCTTAGCTGCTACTGCTGCCTCCACTCCTGCTGTCCACATCATTCCACAGTACAAATATGTTGCAGGAATTTGCAATCTTCAATAACATTTTAATGCACACCCACAGATTACCAGGCAGCAGCCTGCTGTTCATGTCCAAGGTCAAAAATTTTTGACTGCTTCCATGTTGGCATCTGCCCCTCTTCAACAGCAGAAGCAGATGCTGGGTGAATGACTGTTTCCTCTTATTCAAGCCACGCACCCTACTCTTGCTGGTAAAATTACTGGCATGCTGTTGGAGCTTGATAATTCAGAACTTCTTCATATGCTTGAGTCTCCAGAGTCTCTCTGTTATCATGATGAAGCTGTAGCTGTACTACAAGCCTATCACACTAAAGGGGCTCCAGAAAGCAGTTAACAGTGGTACTGGTGTATCAACTGCTTAAAATTGATCAGGGACCACGAAAAAACAAAAACAAAAAACTTGTGTTTCAACAGAGACAAATATCTGAACATCAAAAACTAAAATATTATGGGGAAAATACAAAATATAAACAAAAATAAGGAAAGCAAACATTGAACCTTATGTACTGAGCAAATATCAAGTCTAGCAAACTTACTAGTCCTAGATTACTTATGATTTGAAAACAACAACAAAAGAAAACACACAAATATAGTAAAATTTAAAAACAAATTAATGTTTTATGGGCCCTGAGAAAAAGAATTTTCAGAAAAGTACAAAAATTTAAAGCGTTCCTTTAATTTTGTAACTCTTAACTGTGGGATAGGTCAGAATGTCAGTTTTGTTTTAAATAACAGACTTGATAACTAAGCAAGGTAATGTAACTTGGATTATGAAATTCTTGGTTTAATAAAACTTCCTTAAACGGTTAAAAAAAAAACCTGAATAGGCTCAAAAACATAAGGACATTATGCCATGTATCTAACACATAAGAGGTGGATGTGGCCAGGCACTGTTCCTCACAACTGTAATCCCAGCACTTTGGGAGGCTGAGGCGGGCAGATCACAAGGTCAGGAATTTGAGATTGGTCAGCTTGGCCAACATAATGAAACCTCGTCTGTACTAAAAATACAAAAAAAAATAGCCCAGTGTGTTGGCGGGCACTTGCAATCCCAGCTACTCAAGAGGCTGAGGCAGGAGAATCACTTGAACTCAGGAGGTCAAGGTTGCAATGGGCCAACAGGGCACTGTTGCACTCCAGCCTGGGCAACAGTGTGAGACTCCAGCTTAAAAAAAAAAAGGTGATCCCAGCACTTTGGGAGGCCGAGGCGGGAAGATCACGAGATCAAGAGATCGAGACCATCCTGGCCAACATGGTGAAACCTCATCTCTACTAAAAAAAAAAAAAAAAATTATACAAAAAATAGCCGGGTATGGTGGCACATGCCTGTGGTCCCAGCTACTCGGGAGGCTGAGGCAGAAGAATTGCTTGAACCCAGGAGGTGGAGGTTGCCATGAGCTGAGATCACGCCACTGCACTCCAGCCTGGATGACAGAGTGAGACTCAGTCTCAAACAACAACAACAACAACAACAACAACAACAACAACAACAAAAGGTGGATGTGTATGCATGAATACTAATATGTGAATCAATTAGTCAATTTTTTTCCAAAGTCGTTGCTTATTAACTTAATTCAACCATTTTGTTTGTTTTCCAAACCTTAATGGGAGTATAAACATAATCTGACTCGTAAACAGGTTAAATCTAAACTCTCCACACCCTTATCTAGCAATTCCTATGTTGTATAACTTTCTTCACTGCCACATCACAGCTACGATTTTGTAAAGCATTTATTTTTACAGCATTAGGATTTGTAGCTATTAGAATATTGAAGCTATAGGAATATTTCAAATATTACAAATACAAAAGCAAATTTTATTTCAAAGGGAAGTTTTGCACATTTAAATGCCTGAAAATAAGGCATATAATAAAAAGCGTGGTAGACAGATTATTTACTCTGACAATATCACTGAAAATGGCTATAAAATCTGATGGAAACTATCACCTTGGAGGATGATACAGAATTCATTTTCTTTGTAAACTGACCCTGAAGATGTGTCAAAAATTTGTAGTATCCACAATAGTCAAAGCCATGACTGGGAGATTTCTTGGGCCTGAAATAAAACATTCATTTTAGTGATTCTTATTTAATGTGGTGAGGTGAAAAACTGATATAGTCTATCAGTTTTTCTTTAGGTAAACTTATTACTATCCACTTCTAAATTTTCAAAAGGCATAACTAAACAATGCCAAAAAAAAAAATTTGTGATTCCCAGAGTAGTACAAGGGAACAGCAAAGACCTCTCAGTCATGAAAGAAGGAAACAAACGGGTTAATTTTTTTCAATGCTTAAAAAGAATCCATCTCAACCATGTCAATAGTCCATCTGATTAGGTTTCCTCCTAACGTAAGCTAAAGTACAGATTATTCTCACACCTCAGCAAGGATGTAAGGTATTTGAAGATGAGCCCTGTAAGATAAAAATGTCAATAATCATTTCTCGTAGTAAGATGCAGCCTTTTGCAGTCCAATAATTCAATTAGGAAAATGGAGTACACTACTCAGGTTTTTTGAACTTCTTTCCTTGTAAGTTTTTAAGAGGTTACTATTCTAGCTTAGCAGTTATTATTACTCAAAAAATACTAAAGTTTTTTTGGTTCTATGATGTATATATTCTATTAATTTTTACTGAGTTTTATTAAGTATGTATTATGAAAAATGATGCATTCTTTAACCTTTCCTGGAAATCAATAGTAAGAAAGATAGTCTGGTAGAATTGTTGCTATAATATGTAGGCAATTAATTCCTCATAGGGATAAAATATCTTCTAACAATTAGTAGGTATTATATCCCATTACCAATTTTATTCCATTACTACAGTCAAAAGTTTGTTTCCTAGTCAAAAAAACACTTCATTTATTGGCACTTATGTATTCTGTGTGTTTCAAAGACTTTGGTAGTTGTCTCCTTGTAATATTTCAGCTTTTAAGCTGCTTCCCTGCCTCACTGAGCTCACATAAGATACATCTGAAAGCTTTAGTACAAATTTACTTCGAATAAAGTCTTCAATTCATTTTCATGGCACCAAAAAGACAGCTTTAATAACTGCAATGACAAATAAACTGGAAATCATTCCAGGCCTTTTCACTTAACTGACAAGTAGAACACTCTCATAATGAGCCGCAGGTTTTACGTTTTCTCTTTGACCATAATAGCTTCATTTAAGAGTGTCAGACCCTGACACTTCATCATTTATCTACATTATTTCTCATCTTCTTTCAAATAAATTATGGAATACTAGACTGAGCACATAAAAACAAAGTGACTTGTTATCAGTAAACAGTAAGATAAATTGTCCAGAAGTTCCTCATTTAGTTCCTTTTAAATTTAAGGGCAAGTTATTGGGTGCACCTTTTTTTAACTTCCAACGTTTGCATTTTTACAGCCATACTATTTCTCTTGCCAGTGGCCTCTGTGCACTCATCCACAGCCTGATGTGGAAGGCATAAAGTAATCCCATTATCCCAAAGTTGGCCACTAAAGTACAAAGAGGCAGAAAGGGAGAAAATCAAATAAACAACTTTGAGAGAGATTTCTCCACATCTATAAAACCCCCCATCCATAATACATCTTGTCATACTAGAAAATGTGACACTTCCAAAGTAATGAACAGTGCAACTGTAACTGTTTTAGCCCTTGGAAATATAGCACTGATTTTAAATGGATGGGTGAATGCCATCTCCTCTCATTGAATCTTTTTTTCACCATATGAAACTGGAGGAAATCAAATAAAATCCCTATCAGATTGTATTTGTTTTTAAACTGTTGACCAAGTTTATAGAAATCCTCACCTCTCTTCCTTATTATGTATTGGTTTATTATTAACTTCAAAGGACTTAAACGAATCAGATCAGATTAATTAATACAAATATCAATATTTTAATAACACTGAAATGCGTATGTGTGATAATACATATTAAAGTCTTATTTATATGCTAAATGTATCAATGAATGATATATAATGTAGATAGTCATAGGCTGATTGTATATTAAAACTTTTCGTTGACTCAAGTTATTCTGGAATTGAGCCTATGTTTTGTTTTGCTTTTCTTAGATATTACTACCAGTTTGGTCATAATATCTCACAAATTTAGCAACACTATAACATGGAAATTTAAACACTGATAACTTAGCAATGTTTTATAGATGCCCTACTCAGTGCAAAATTCTTATGTAGGAAAATAAAAGGAAAGGCTATATGCCATTATCCATTCTCAAAAGATCTCTGGGAATAGGTTTACTCATCTAATTTTGGGATGCTGTTTAACTTCTGAGATTTTACAGTGGTAAGAATAATTTAAGGTGCAAATAATTTACATGCCTCTATATTTATGTTTTGATGAACTTTTCCAAGTTTTAGTTCCTGAGAGGTTGGTGTAATAATATGACATTTTGGCTCCTTCTACTAACCCAAACATGAAGATATTTCAGAAAGAGATGTTGATGAATTTCTCAGCCAGCAGAAGTAATAGAAAGGTTGGTGGATGGGTGGGAGCAAAAGAATATAGTTAGGGCTGTATGTGGATGGAGGAGTGTTGGAGGTAGAGGTTGAGGTGGAGGGAATGCAAGGCAGAAGAATTTGGAGTAGAAATGGTATAGATCATGTTAATTTAGGTAGTCATACATTTTGGTGGAAGTGTGCCTTTTTCTTTCCTCTATTTTGTACCCTTGCAGGAAAAGTCAACCTAGGAGAAAGGGAGAAAAGAAATATCTCTTTCTAAAAAATGTTACTGAGTAAATGTGCAGATTATCCCATAAAAGCCCTTTATACTATGGCATTTACCCTATCCTCTAAAGTCACCAAGAAAGACAAAGGCCAGGATATAAATTATTGTACCATCCCCAAGTTTACAACCCAGTAAAGGTGACTAACTCCCAAAGACAATACAAACTCACAAGGGAAAGTAAAAAGACAAATATAAGACAAAGACAACTATCTGCAAACCTACAGGCTGAAGACACCAAATTGTAAACCTACAAATTAAGTTTAAAAATAATATGCTTAATATCTTCAAATAAGCAAAAGAAGATATTGTACACTTTGTTTATTGAAACAGAAGCAAATCATAATAAAATATAACAACTGTAACAACTAGTATTTCTGAGTGTGAAAACACAGAAACAAGAACTTGATATATGGTTTCATAGATACAGTTGAAGTATTAGCAAGAGAAATGAAAAATAAGATGAAGGAGCTCACTGAGAAGGAATACAAAGGGAGAATGCTAATAAAGGAATGGAGAATGAAGTGGAAGGGTTACATTACATATACAAAATATTTAAAAAGATTAAAAAAGAAATGATTGGAAGAATTTAATGAATTACTGATGTGGAATTTAACAATTAAATTATGAGAACTCAGATACAAAGGATTTATGGCAAGTCAAGCATGATAGATAATAAAAAAGACTGATTCCTGGAAATGCCATGAAATCTAAGAATTACAAAAACATAAAGACAATTTTAAAGGCTACCAAAGAGAAAAAAATAGATCTTTTATAATAAACTGAGAAACAGATAGTGATTATGCTTCTCACCATCTACAGATAATACACTAAGTAGCAGAGCACTAATATTTTCCACAACATAAAGAAAAATAAACTCATATATATATATATATATATATATATATATATATATATATATAGTTCAACCACTATTTAAATGAGCAAAGCCCAATAAAGATATTCTCAAGCACAGGTCTTGATAAGTTTCATTATACAAAGACCCTCTTTGATAACCATTGAGAATAAAAAGATAAATATATTCAGGTGGTTTCTAACAGCAGAAAAGAGAGTATCAAAAACTATGATAAATAATAATAATATCAAACATGTAAATCCCCTGAAGTTGGTCTTATTATTATCTCTATTTTATGGAATTAAAAACTGAAGCAAATAAATTTCACATGCATAGGCGATAAAAAATGGCAAGATTTGAACCCAGGTAGTTTAGCTCCAGAGCTTGCATTCATACTTGCTACAAACAATACACATACACACACGGCAAACACACACATATTACAATTCAGAATGAAAATTCAGAACTCCAGAACTGTTATGTCATCTAATTCTAATGAGCACCATTCACTTGTAATATATTGTAACACCAAGGACCATCCTTCACTTTGTAGTTTATATAAAGGGCACCTTCTGGAGCTGTGCAATACAATGGCTCCATTTTTATTAGAATGCTATAATTGGCTAAGTCTTAAAAAAATACAGCTAACCATAAGAATCATACTTCCACATATGCACACATACATACATGGGCACTTGGCATGTGAGAAAAGTGGCACAATAAACTAGCAGGAGAAGTATGCACAAGTTAGAAAATATTGAGAAAATGGTTTACTATTTGGAGAAAATTAAGATGTATTCCAGTTACACCGTACACAATGGTGAATTCTGATAGCTAAAATGTCAAAGTTAGGTAAAGGACTTCTGAATAAGACCCCAAAATTACAAACGATAAAGTTGAATGCCATGGCAACATCTGTGTTGAATAGTAGATACTGCAGATAAGGTTGACATGTGAGTAATGTATTCGGAGACAAAAACAGGCAAAGAATTAATACTTGCAATTCAAGTACTTTTGCAAATCAACTCAGAAAATTGCTGAAACTCAATGGAAAAATGAACAGAAAACATTGATGAACATTTTATACAAAGGATGACTAACAAACATCAAAATCATTCAGAATCAAATGGAACAGTTATTTCTTTAGCAAAGTTTCTGGTATGAAAAAAGGCCAAAATTTGAAATCAATATTGTTACCCATATTTAATTATTTTTCTATTTATTATCTAAATTATATTCTGGGGAACAATAGCTGGAGTCAATTTTGCTATGAATTCTTAAAAAAAACTGAAGAATATCCAAACACTAACATATACTATTTGTAGTTCATAGCCAAAATTTTAAAAAGGAAATTTTAAAAAGGAAAAATATGTGAATGTGAATATGTATATGTATGTATATATATATATTCATAATAATAATTATGACTAATAAGAATCAAGAAAACCAATGAAAAATGGAAGCAAATTTATATGGAGTGATATTCTTACAACTTGATATGTTTAAAAATATGCAAAAACTATTTAAACAGAGTTAGTTGCCAGGTACGGTGGCTCACGCCTGTAATCCCAGCACTCTGGGAGGCTGAGACGGGCAGATCACTTGAGGTCAGGAGTTTGAGACCAACCTGGACAACATAGTAAAATGCTGTCTCTACTGAAAATACAAAAACTTAGCTGGGCGTGGTGGCACACGCCTGTAGTCCCAGCTACTTGGGAGGCTGAAGCAGGAGAACTGTTTGAACTGAGGAGGTGGAGGTTGCAATGAGCTGAGATTTTGTCACTGCACTCCAGCCTGGGCAACAGAGTGAGACTCTGTCTCAAAAAAACCCCACAAAAAAACAAAAACAAAAACAAAAAAACAGAGTTAGTAATGCTAGTTAGTAATGCTACCTATCACATTTTTTTTTTTAATGTTAGAGTTCAGGTATTTATGTTTTCCATCCAAAAATTAATTACCAGCCCTTAGTATTTAAAATAGATGTATAATTAACTAAAGGTTCTAAACCAGCATGTTAAATGAATTGTTATTGTAATTATATAAAGAATACTTTCTTTAGTCCAACTTTTTTTTTCTGCTAGAAAGTAAAGATAAAGAAACAAATAATGTATGATTCATGACAAAGTATAACTTACTTGCATAAATTGATAAACTATAAATAGGTAATTTCCACATATGAGGGCACAAATGAAGATCCCCTAAGCCAGCATCGAGAGAGATACAGGACCTGGGAATTCCTCTAAAATATAATAACACTTAAGCCACATTTTAAGAGTGCATAGACTTATGTGAATTAGAAGACCCAATATTAACATGTTAACTTTCCTGAAATGCTGCAATCCAGATCAAAATCCCATGTATATTGATAAACAGATTGAAGGATCAGGATAGATTGCAGAAATAGACACATATTATCAATTGGTTTTCACCAGAGGGCCAAGGCAATAGAGAAAAAAAATATTGAAAAACATGGTTCCAGAAAAAAACTCGATAGATAAATATGTAAGAAAATCAAAACAAGAAGAAAACTTTGACATATACAGCACTCCATACCAAAAATTTAATTTAAAATAGATCATAGACCTAAATATAAAAGCAAAAGATATAAAGAGTTTTGGAGAAAATATGGAAGTATAGATTCCACAAAAGAAAAAAAAAAGAATAATCTGGATTCTATCAAAATTAAAGACTTCTCTAAACCAATACTCTTAAGAAAATAAAGCCGGCCACACACTGAGAGGAAATATTTGCAATACACATAACTGAAGAAGGACTTATATTTAGACTACATAAGCAACTCTTGATGATAGGTAACAAAAAAAAACACATGTAGCAAAAATGGGCAAATTCCTTTAGGAACTTCTAAAAGGAAGATATATGATTAGCTAACAAGCACATAAAAATTGCTCAACATCTTAGTCATCAGGGAAATATAAGTTAAAATGACAATAGGATACTACTACACATCCCTAGAATGGCTAAAAAAAAGGAACAACAACAAAAAGAAAATTATTGGCAACACCAAATGTTGATGAAACTGTAGAGCCACTGGAACTCTCATTAGTTGCTGTGGAAGTTTAAAATAGTTCAACGACTATGGAAAACCAAAAGATTTTTGTAAGCTTTTCAAAAGTTTCTTGTAAACTTAAACTTATCATATGGTCCAATTCCATTCCTAGATACTTCCAAGATAAATAAACTAGTATTTATTATTACTACTAGTAGTAACTACTACTACTACATAAGTACATATATGTATATGTATATATAATAGTTGTAATAAGAATAATAGCAAAAATGACATCACTACTCACCACTACCTCAGTAAGTTTCAAAAACATGATGTTAAATAAAAGTATGTGAATATAAAAGAGTACATTCGTGTGATTTCATTTATATGAAGTTCAAGAATAGGAAGGGCTTAACTATGGTTACAGAAATGTGAAGAATACTTATGAGGTATGTGAATTCACTACAAATGGATATGAAGACAATTTCCAAGAGGATGAGAATTAATGATCTATATCTTGACTATGGTTTTTGTACTTAGATATAAACATTTGTTGATAGTCATTGACAAATACCATATACACACCTATGTAGATTATATCTGAATGAAAAAAATACTAAAAACCCCTTACTGGTTTGGTAGTAGATATCTCACTGGGTGAGCTTAACATATTGAACACAGGAGAGAACCAACCAGATGAATGAACTCAAAAAGATGTCAATAGAAAACATTCAAACTGAAGTACAGACAGAAAAATGAATTCTAAGAAGAGGTCAGAACATATGAGAAGAATAGGTGGGATTCAACCAAAAAGTCGAATAAACTTTAATCAGACTCCTAGAATGTGAGGGGAAAGAAAATGTTGGCGAAAAACATTGAAGTAATAATCCAAATAACATTATCAACCCACAGATGAAATAATCTCAGCAAATTCCATAGGATAAATACATAGAAAATGAATCATAGGCAATCATTGTCAATTTGCTAAAAATCAAATACAAAGATAAAATTCTACAAGCAGCCAAAGCAAGATCTGATATTACATTCACTGGAGCCACGTACTGATGACATACGTATCAGCCAAATTTGGGGAGCTAGAAAACAATAGATTGAAATATTTGAAGTACTTAGAAGAATAAAAAAGCCGCTAAAGTGTATATCCACTGAAAATGTGCTTTTAAGATGAAGGTGAAATAAAGGTTTCAGATCAAAACAATAAAAAAACCCCGACTCCTTGGATTCCTCACACTTGCACTTCAAAAATTACTGAACAATTTTCATCACCATGAAGAAACGTGATCTCAGATTCAAACTCAAAGCTTCAAGTTGGAATGAAATGACCAGAACGATAAATGTGTAAGTAAATAAAAATGAATATTAATGATTTAAAGTTATTTTAAAAAATCAGGTTCTGACCAGGAAACAAAAAGCACAGTAATAATTTGAGCAGAAAAAATTAATATAAAAGAAGTATTAATTAGGCCGAGGTTGGTGGCTCGTACCTATAATCCCAAAACTTTGGGAAGCCGAGGTGGGCAGATCACCTGAGGTCAGGAGTTCAAGACCAGCCTGGCCAACATAGTAAAATCCCATCTCTACTAAAAATACAAAAATTAGTCTAATGTGTTGGCAAAGGCCTGTAATTCTGTCTACTTGGAGGCTAAGGCAGGAGAATTACTTAAATCCAAGAGGCGGAAGTTGTAGTGAGCCAAGATCATGTCACTGCACTCCAAACTAGTGACAGAGCAAGACTCCATCTAAAAAATAAAAAAAATTAAAAATTAAAAAAAGAATTATTAATTAGTAAAAAGTGGTTAACAAATATAACAAAAAAAGTAAGAAAATGCTAAACAATATAGGAATAGCAAATAGCCTTCTATCTCCAAGGCTAAGGAAAAGTACCCAAAGACAAAATAAACCTGGGAGACTCCCTGCTTTCCAACACTACCACCAGCCTGAGATTCAGTCCTTGCTGAAGAGGATAAGTCTGTGGCCTACTGGAGGGTAAAGACATTCACTGGATGCCATGGCACAGAGCTGTTCCACAGCCAGTAGACTGGGAATAGTGAGCAGGAAGTTGCTTGATTTCTGGTGAAAATCTGAAACTTAAGAGCCGCTGAACCTTGTTTCATGTGCTGCTGGAAGCATTGCCATAGGAAACAGAAAGAAAGGCCAGCAGAACCAAGCAAACAAGCTTCTTCCCTTGCTTTGACCTGCAGTGTCCCACCAGCCCCCTCCACTGCAAAGCTTACTATTGAGCCAACTGATGAAGGAGAACTGATTGGAGCAAGCTTGTCCAGCCCATGGCCCACAGGCTACTCAGATGGCTTTGAATGCAGCCCAACACAAATTCGTGAATTTTCTTAAAACATTATGAGATTTATGCATGAACCTTTTTTTTCAGCTTATCAGCTATCGTTAGTGTTAATGTATTTTATGCATGGCCCAGGACAATTCTACTTCCAATGTGGGCCAGGAAAACCAAAAGACTGGACATCCCTGGATTATGGGGTGCAATTCTAGTATCATGAGCCGGGTAATGTAGGGCAGATCACAACTGAGAGGCAATAAATTTATAACTGGTATATAACATAATATCTTGTAGGATATATAAAATGTGTAATTGTAAAATATGTGACTATACTAGCACAAAGAGTGAGAGGAGGGTAAACAGTTAAATCAGTGTGAGACACTTGTTTTGTTTGTGTAATAAAAAATAAAGTAGATTCAATGTATAGATGTATATCACACTAAAAATTAACCAAAGAGGTCTCACTGAGAAGATTTTTTAAAAAAGATCATGAGCAAGGATATCTGTCTTGCTTTTCCCCATTATTATAAATAATTAAATTATTTTTTTTCTAGCATGGGGAAAATTAGATTTAGCCACACAACTAAATATGGTTCTATAATTTTAGAGAAACAGGAATTGTAAATGAATATCTACTCACAACAAATGTCCGTTATATGCAGTCTGGTGATAAAAGTAGGTTTTAAAACTGTAAATACTATCTTATAATAGCTACATTATTGAGCACTTGTGGTGTATCAGGCACTCTGCAACATGCTCTCATTTTATCTTACCGGCAGCCCTATGAGGTATTATCTCCATTACAGTACTATCCTATTTTCATAAATACACTCACATATATTTATAGGAAAAATATTAAATTTATCTCTGATTTGGTGGAATAACCAGATTTTTTAAAATGAATCTCCATTTGCTTGTGAATATTTTCTCTTTCTCTCCACTGTGAACATGTATTAGTATTCTGAAAAAAATATTAATTAAGGATGTAGAATTAAAGCAATATGTAATCTAATCACAATTATTTACCTCAGATAGTGGACAAATTAACCTATAAATTTAAGAAATATGCCTGAAGATTATGAGACTAAGCAGTTTATAACTCAGCACTTAATATAGTTTATAGATTGTTTTTATTCATTTGTTAAAAGAATCAGTATGGGAGATTTTGCTTTTCATCCTGCCTCTACCATTAACAAGAGTAAGTTGTTTTCAATTACTTTGAATATGAAAAACTACAAACATTATTTTCAAAAGATTAATTAAGGTCTCATAATTTGATCTTTTAAATTAGTTACACTGACATAAGATATCCACGGACGGGTCACTCAGTTGATCCATGGTTGAAACTACAGGACATGTATTATATCTGAAAAACAGCAAACAAAAAGATACCAACTTTGTATTCACAGAAAAGACAGCAATCTTAATTAAACAGCTCTTTGTAATATTAATCAAAGAGAATAGAGAATTTAGTAAGATGACCCAAACTTTTATGCAAGATCTATGCCATTCATCATTTTATTGCTTCTGAGCACCTAAATGCCCTTGCAAAACAATTTTGGATGACTTACTAAATAAATAATCTTTGTAAAGTAAATCATAATAATATGAGGATAGAATATAAAATCCTATAAAAGTACATAAATGAAGTTTTAAAGTGTGGGTTTAAGGGAGTCTTCATAAAGAGGTAACATTTCATCTGGACTGAGAGTCCAGACCTGTCCTGGCATGTTCTTATATACTACAGAGGAGGCATCACTAGAAATGTGCACTCCAAATATAAGTTCACTAGATCTAATTACTGTACACTCTCTCTTTCTTATCCTTTCTTCTATAAGTTTATAAAATCTTCCTTTCTCTCCATGATCCACTCTTGGTATCTTCTACTAGTCTCTCTCATACCTCTATAATTCTTTTTTATTCACATCTATTCTGCATTAAAAGTATCTGTAAACTTTTTTTTATCTTGTTTCTTGCAATTTACAGTTCTAGAATTCATATTTGTCTTCTAATATTTTATCATTTCAAATTATTTTTCCATATTGTTATTCTTGTCTTTAAAATGACCTGAAGTATAGTAAGCATTGTTTCTATTGAAAGTCTGCATTTTATATTTCCAATATCAGGAACCCAAATGGATCTCTTTCAGTTTCCCTTTTTCCCAGTTGGTTCTGATTTATATTTCTTTGTCTACTTGGTTCTATATAATTTGATGCTTTACACTATACCTGGTAATTTTATTTGTAGATATAGTTTGAAGGTTAGGATATTGTTTTCCAATGGTGTGGCACCTGGGAGAAGTAGTTTTTCAGAATACCTTAAAGAAATTTGAGCAGCAAATATTTCTAGGGCCATTCAAATGACTAGAAGCTGGACTATGGTTTTGTCTGTATGAAGACTGATTCACATTTGCTTCACCTTCTGTCCCCGTTCAAAGATAAGATTATACGAAGGTCACTGTCCTTGTGAACCCTTTACTCTAGATTGTGACTGCAAGCCATAAAAAAATTTCAGAAGAGCTAGTCAGTCTTTCAGCCACCTCTCAGAATCTGCAAAGGTTCCAAAGGGAAAAGTGACTAACCTCTGTGGATTTCAATCTCCTCTTAGAAATTGAACTAGAAACATTTCTTAACTTTTAGCTTTCTGATGCCTTCAAGCAGCTATTTTGAGTAACTACTCCTCCTCTTAATTTCTAGTTTTCTCAATGAAAATATTACTCAGTTATTTTCTAATTTGCAATTTTAAGAAGAGAAATTTCCATACAGAATGTTAAGGACATATATATTACAAGTAGTTCAAAGTGGAAGAAACACAGCTAAGAATAATCCAGGCATTATAAAACATAGTCTGAAGGAATTTAACCTAATTGGTGAAAGTCATTTGGCTTTTTGTGATGAAATATTTAAAACAAAATCAAACAAATGATTTTTTTTTAAGAAAGCGAACTCTGCAGGCCTCTGAGGACTTATGAATGTGTCCCATCTATAAAGCATAATATAAACATTATACTTCTTGCCAAAGTAATACTCCATGACTAGAAATGGGAATGAGTTGTTTATACCATCAAGCTCTAAACACACACACATACACACACACACACCATTTTTAGTCATTCATTGACCTTGATTATGTCTTATTCCCTTAGCTCATGATTTACACAAGGTTGACTTCATTGAAAAGAACTCAGTTGATAACATTTGCTTAATTTTATGGCTAATACAACTTTTAAGAACACAAATATTTTTTCTTTTGATTAAAACAAATGATTCAGGAAAACATAACGTTGTTTTGTTTTTCTCTATCTTCAAAATAGTTTTATTCTAATTTGGGAGGCAAGACTCCAGCGATTGTCAATGACTGCATTCTAGGACACTGTATATAATTCCAAAGTTTGAAGCATATGATTTGCAGAAGGTAATCAAATAAACGTAACTTTTAATCAATGTTTTCTTCTCTTTTCACCGTGTTTGAATAACCTTATAATGATGGAGACCAGAGCCGTTACCTAGTTTTGTATAGGATGTCATAAAAATATAGCCTTCATGTGTAAATGTCTTTGAAAAAAATAAAAACATACAGTTTTTTTCAGTTTTACTTTGCAACTAAAGTTCAAAACAACCATATTTTAAAGACCATTCAAATATAAAAAGATAAAAATAATCTACTCTAGTAAGCATAGAGGTTTTGTTTTATTGATAGCACCCAAACAATTATACATAAAATATTACAGAATGAGTGTACATTTTGATATTGCTAGGAAAAAAAAGGCAGTATGAAAAGAGTGGATACATAATTTATGCTCTTTAAAAGTACAAAAAGAAATGAAACCTACATATCAGATATCAGTTTAAAATTTGCAAGAAACATATAATATACTGTAGATTGGATTTGAATGCTCATTTTGTATTTATATTACAGTGTTTATTAAAATATTTACAAGTTGTTTCAAGAAGGAAGAATAATCTGTAATTTAGCTTTATGTTCTGTAACATATTTGTAAATAAGATGTTAAACTGTTAATTTTGACTAATTCTGATCCACAATGTAGGCTTTAAGTACAAATTCTTAAAAGAGTGCCTTAATGTGTATCTTTTAAGAAATTTATCCAGGCATGTAAGATTTTAAAGAAAAGGAACAGAATAATTTTGTGTAACAAACTGTGAGTTACATTAAAGAAGAGTACTTAGTTATGAATATATTAAATCAATTCACAATTTGTATTCTTTATTACTGAAATTATGTAATGTTCAGTTCTGTGTGTTTTACTTGATTGATACCCAAATGAATGCTGCATTTATTATATATTATCCTTCTTAATCATCTTAAATCTAAATGTAAAATAACATACATACACGTATAATTTCTGTGTCTCAGGAGTACCTTGAGGTGTGTAGTATTTTTATTTAAATTTGGTAAACAATGTAATGTTCCAAAATTTCTTTTTATTTTCTGAGATACTGTTAGTTATGCAAGAGATTAAAATGAGCAGTAAGAGGTAATATAATCAAGCAATAATGTTGAGAGAACTGGTACATGCATTACTTTCTAAAGCTGACCTCTTTCTCCTAGCCCTTCTGCTTTTTAAACTCAATTGCAGCCTGTATTTTCTAAAACAATGAATGGACTAAAGTCTGTCTTCTGAAGTGATGAGTTAGAGAATGTTGCAAGAGTACTTGCCAAATCATACTACCATTATTAATTCAAGCATGATGAAATTGTTCATTTTTACTGTAATCATGTAATTCATCAAAATACTACTAGACCATATCACTCTCGGCTGTTACACTAATATAGCACCTAACTCTAACATCAACAAAAGCAGAAAATTATTTTGCTGTTTCTCTCCCAAAAATAGTAATGGTTTTGAATTTGGGCAAGTGTTGCCTCATGTTTTGATAAAAGGAAAATTGCAACATGTTTTTATATATTGACTTGAATGTAGTTGTTTTGCATTTGAATAACCTCATCCATTAAGTTTAAAATATGTCAGGGTGTTGAGAACTGAAATTCCCTCATGTCAGTTTCTTTATTATTCTTGATGAATATATTACAAACTGGGGTAATATATGAGTAAATATCCCCTTAAGTCATAAACAGAATTATGAAAAACTACAATCTCATTACTGAACAGCTCTTCCTTGAATGTAACTTTTGCCATGAAGCCGATACACTTCCAAATATTATGTTGGATATTGAAATGCACTGGACAGTAGCCCTACTTATTGTCATTTATCCAAAAATGTTTTGTTGGGTACAATATATTAGAAATACAAAAATTTCAGTAAAATTTTTGTACATATTGTTCACGAAGATACTCAACTTTTGCTTAGTGTTCATGGATTCATTTCTTTTATAAAATAAGAACTTCTTACTGCTACTAATATTGCAAAAATAACAATATCCACTTATTTATATGCTGTACTTGAACATTAAACATGTGTGAAATTATCTCTGCTTCTTTCTGAGGACTGAATTGTCTGCACCATAGTGCCATACAGAGAAAAACCTTATTAGGAGGTACATTTATCAATAAATAGTTAAATTAAAATAAACTAAGATAAGCTAAAATAAATTTAAAAAAAGAAACTCCAGTTTCTTCCTGTGCCACTGAATCTATTATTTTATTGTGTGTTTCCTTTGTCTTTATTTTAGTGTTTATGTTTGTAAATTAGTTTTCTTCATCCAGTGGGTCTCACAATCTTGATCTTCACCTTTGTAGATTTCCAAGGTAGGTAGATCTCACTACCCCCACTGATTCTAATTTACATGGGGAGAGGAGCAGAGCCTGCGACATATTCCTTACTATTGCCCCTCCTCCTTTCCTCTATCCCTATTTGAGATCATTCTTTATTTTTTTATTTTTATTTTTTATTTTACTTTACGTTCTGGGATACATGTGCTGAAAGTTTTTAACATAGATATACATGTGCCATGGTAGTTTGCTGCACCTATCAACCCAATCATCTAGATTTTAAGCCCCACATGCATTGGGTATTTGTCCTAATGCTCTCCCTCCCCTTTTCCCCAACCCCCTGACAGGCCCAGGTATGTGATATTCCCCTTCCTGTGTCCATGTGTTCTCATTGTTCACCTCCCACTTACCAGTGAGAACATGCAGTGTTTCGTTTTCCATTCCAGTGTTAGTTTGCTGAGAATGACGGTTTCTAACTTCATTCATGTCCCTACAAGGACATGAACTCATCCTTTTTTATGGCTGCATAGTAGTCCATGGTGTACATGTGCCACATTTTCGTTATCTAGTCTATCATTGATGGGCATTTGTATTGGTTTCAAGTCTTTGCTGTTGTGGACAGTGCTACAATAAACATACATGTGCATGTGTCTTTATAGTAGAATGATTTATAATCCTTTGGGTACATAACCAGTAATGGAATTGCTGGGTCAAATGGTACTTCTGGTTCCAGATCCTTGAGGAATCACCACACTGTATTCCACAACGGTAGAACCAATTTACACTTCCACCAAGAGTGTAAAACTGTTCTGATTCCTTTACATCCTTGCCAGCATCTGTTGTTTCCAGACTTTTTAATAATCGCCATTCTAACTGGTGTGAGATGGTATCTCATTGTGGTTTTGATTTTCATTTCTGTAATGACCAGTGATGATGAGCTTTTTTTCATATGTTTGTTGGCCACATAAATGTCTTCTTTTGAGAAGTGTCTGTTGATATTCTTTGTCCACTTTTTGATGGGGTTGTTTTTTTCTTGTAAATTTGTTTAAGTTTCTTGTAGATTCTGGATATTAGTACCTTTGTCAGACGGGTAGATTGCAAAACTTTTCTCCCATTTTGTAGGTTTCCTGTTCACTCTGGTGATAATTTGTTTTGCTGAGCAGCTCTTTAGTTTAATTAGATCCTATTTGTTAATTTTGGCTTTTGTTACAATAGCTTTTGGTGTTTTAGTCATGAAGTCTTTGCCCATGCCTATGTACTGAATGGTATTGCCTAGGTTTTCTTCTTGGATTTTTATGGTTTTAGATTTTACATTTAATTCTTTAATCCACTTGAATTAGGTTTTGTATAATGTGTAAGGAAGAAATCCAGTTTCAGCTTTCTGCATATGGCTAGCCGGTTTTCCCAACATCATTTATTAAATAGTGAATCCTTTCCCCATTGCTTGTTTTTTTTTCAGGTTTGTTGAAGATCAGATGGTTGTAGATATGTGGTATTATTTCTGAAGCTCTTGTACTGTTACATTGGTCTATATATCTGTTTTGGTACCATTACCATGTTGTTTTGGTTACTGTAGCCTTGTAATATAGTTTGAAGTCAGGTAGTGTGATGCCTCCAGCTTTGTTCTTTTTGCTTAGCATTATCTTGGCTATACAGGCTCTTTTTTAGTTTCATATGAAATTTAAAGTAGTTTTTTTCTAGTCCTGTGAAGAAAGTCAATGGTAACTTGATGGGAATATCATTGAATCTATAAATTACTTTGGGCAGTATGGCCATTTTCACACTATTGGTTGTTTGTATCTATGAGCGTGGAATTTTTTTCTAGTTGTTTGTGTCCTCTCTTATTTCCTTGAGCAATGGTTTGTCGTTCACCTTGAAGAGGTCCTTCACCTCCCTTGTAAGTTATATTCCTAGGTATTTTATTTTCCTTTTTTATTTTGAGACAGAGTCTTCCTCTATCACCAGGCTGGAGTGCAGTGGCATGATCTGGACCTACTCCAACTTCCAACTCCCTGGTTCAAGTGATTCTCCTGCCTCAGCCTCCCAAGTAGCTAGGATTATAGGCACGTGCCACCACACTCAGCTAATATTTGTATTTTTAGTAGAGACGGGATTTCACCATGTTGGCTAGCATGGTCTTGATCTCCTGACCTCCTGATCCACCCACCTTGGGCTCCCAAAGTGCTGGAATTACAGGTATGAGCCACCGCACCCAGCCTAGGTATTTTATTTTTTTGTAGCAATTGTGAATGGGAGTTCACTCATGATTTGGTTCTCTGCTTCTGTCTATTTTTGGTGTATAGAAACATTTGTGATTTTTGCACACTGATTTTGCATCCTGAGTCTGCTGAAGTTATCAGCTTAAGGAGTTTTTGGGCTGAGATGATGGGGTTTTAACAGTCTGTTCTTTTTTATTTTTATTTTTAATTAATTAATGTACTTATTATTAACATTATTTCTTTTTTTTGATAGAGAGAAGGTCTCGCAATGTTGACCAGCCTGGTCTCCTACTCCTGGCCTCAAGTGATCTTCCTGCCTTGGCCTCCTGAAGTGCTGGGATTACAGGCATGAGCCACCAGGCCCGGCAAGATTGCTCCCTTCTTCAGGTTCTGAAAGTTCACAGTAAGCGTCTTCTATTAACAAAAACTATAACATGACTTCCAGAATGTGGAAATCAAATTTACAAGCCCTGAAAACTGGATTAATTTAAACAGACCAAAGGCATGCCACTCAGCAACAAAGCCCTTATATCTACTTTACAATATGCATGAGGCTCTTCTATTGACTGCCTATTGGCCAGTGATCACCTATTCATTTGTTGTAATACATCTCATGTAATATCTTGGCAGTAAAATGAATATATGAAATCTTGCTGCATCCCAGTTCTAAAATATCCAAAGTAAAAATAATATACATCTTTCTTATAATAACACAAATGTAAAAGGTTCTGCTGAGTGCAGTAACATAGATCTATACAAAGCAACTTCCCCAAGAATTAAACAAATATGAGGTTGAATTACAAAATAATCTGTAAGCTTATTTTTTTCAAAGCATTTATTTTGCTCAATCACTAGTGTTAACAAGTAAACTATGATTAAAAAATAATAGGTCTATGTTCTATACTAACAGAACTTACTGTTGTGATACTATAAATACATCTTATCTTATTCAGAGCTATCAGACTTAGTTTTTATAGAATGTGCCTGTTTATGGTTTCTGGAATTTAAGAAAGCTATACAAATTTCTGATTAATCTATCTAAGTATATGAGTAGAAAGATCTCATGTGGGCCAGTTTAAAACATGCTATGAAATCCCAAATCCATCATTTTTAAGCTAACTTATATAGAAGTTTATGTTGTAATTCATTACCTTTCACAAAGCATGCCTTCATATGGTAAAGGGAGAAAGTGTTCATCAAAGAATTACAAAACATAAAATATTTATTGAAAATTAGTAATTTGACCTTTTCCATTCAAACTGAGGAATATATGTATCTATTGTCTCACTTACTTAGTAATGGAATTCCTAGGCAGGGAGGGGGACAGATGAAAACTATTTGAATATTGGATAAGATTAAAAAATTATAACAAGCTTATTCCTCTGAGGAGATTGTTCTTTATTTCTGCTGTAGGAAAAGAAAGCATTTTGCTAAATCTTTACTAAAACTTTCTATTCCATTGGGATATCTCCTAGACAAAAGAGCTTCATTGTGTAAGAATTGAACTTCTAGAATGAACCTGAGTGTGTCAAGCTGATGAGTTTTTATAATAGCACACTATTTCAGAATTCTCACCTCAGAACTTTATTGGATTATGATCTTTCTCTTTTTCTTTCCTCTTGTCCCTTTAAGAGGATATATTTTTTGTAAGTTTGAATTAAGAAAAGACTATTTAATCTTTTTACATGAATATTTATATCAAACATCACTTTGAGCATTATATATAATTTCATTTGTCAATTATACCTTAATAAAGCTAGAAAAAGTTTTCTTTAATATTCTATCTTGCAAACATTTTATAAATATTTGCATATATATGCTATATATGTATAATATAAAATACTCATCTGAAAGGATTAAAGCAATTAACAAAAAAGAGACCATATAGTCTATAAACAAATTTTAAAAGAAACACAAATTTTTATTGCTGCTAACCTATAAAAGACCTGATATTGTCAAATATTGCTATTTGATTTCTTTACAAAATTTAGATGTGGGTATTGTCTTTAATTATATACCATAATATGTACCATAGAAGTATTTAGAATAAAATCAATTGAGCCCCTGCTTTGTAACATTATAAAAATGTGTTCAATTTAGTAATAGTAAAAACTCAAATATAAATGAGAAATAAAATTTTATTTTTATTAGAGAAATACCTTTTATTCATCTGTAAATTTGCAAACATTTATATAATAGTTGAAGCTAGAACATTTCAAACATTTTTCCAGATTTATTAATGTATAATTGACAAATAAAATTGTATATATAATGCTCGAAGTGATGTTTTGATATAAATATTCATACAAAAGAATTAAATCAGGCTAATTAACATATTCAGCACATCACATACATGACATTTTTTGTGATAAGAACATTTGAGATTTAACCTTTTATCAATAATATATTATTAACAATAGTGACAATGTAGTTCAATAAATATATTCATGCTGTCTAACTAAAACTTTGTACCGTTTAACCAATTTCCCCAATTTCCTCACTTTCCTCTACCGTATCTCCTGGCAACCAACACTCTACTCTGCTCCTCTCAGTTAGATTTTTTTTAGATACCACATATACATGAGACAAGGCTGTATTTATCTTTCTGTGCCTGGCTTATTTTACTTTACAGTAATGACCTCCAAGTTAATCCACATGACAAAATATCCTTCATTTTAAGGCTGACTAGTATTCCACTGTGTATATATACCACATTTTGTTTATTCATCTATTGATGAACAATTAGGTTGCTTGTATATCATGGCTATTGTGAATAATGTTTCAGTTAACGTGGGAGTGCAGTCATCTCTTTGACATACTGATCTCATTTACTGTGGATAGATACCCAGTATTGGGATAGTTAGATCATATGACAGCTTTATTTTTAATTTTTTGAGGAATTTACATATTGTTTTCCATAACAGCTATGCTAGTTTACATTCTTGCCAACATGGGTATGAGTTCCCTTTTCTCCACATCCTCACCAACACTTATTAGCTTTTGTCTTTTTTATAATAGCCATTCTAAGAAGTATAAGGTGATATTTCATTGTGGTTTTTATTTGCATTTCCCTGACGATTAGTAACATGCACATCTTTTCATATATCTGTTGGTCATTTTGTATGTCTATTCAGGTCCTTTCCTCATTTGTCAATAGGATTATTTGTTTCCTTGTGACTGAGTTGTTTAATATACATATTTTAGATATTAACCTCTTATCAGGTGCATGGTTTACAAATACTTTTCCACATTTAATAGACTGTCTCTTTGCTCTGTTGATGATTTCCTTTGCTGTGCAGAAGCTTTATAGTTTGATATAATCCTGTTTGTCTACTTTTGCTTTTCTTGTCTGTGCTTTTGAAGTCATATTTAAAAAAATAATTTCCCAGATCCATGACATGGGGTTTTCCCTTATGTTTTCTTCTAGTACTTTTACACTTCATGTCTTATGTTTAAATCTTTAATCCATATTCAGGTGATATTTTTCTTTGATATGAAATAAGAATCTAATTTCATTTTTCTACATATCAATATCCAGTATTTCCAACACATTTATTGAGGAAAAACTTTTCCCCATTGTGTGCTCTTGGCAGCCTTGTGAAAAATCAATTGACTATAAACATGTGGGTATATTTCAGGTTTGCCATTCTATTCCATTGGTGTATGTGCCTGATTTTAGGTCAGTATCATGGTGTTTGATAACAATCACTTTGTAGTAGATTTTGAAGTTAGGTAGTGTAATACCTCTTGCTGTGTTTCCACACCCCCAACCTGCAATACACACCAATATTGCTTTGACTGTTTGGATTCTTTCATGGTACCATATACATTTCAGGATTTTATTTTTCTATTTTTATAAAAAACATCATTGGATTTTTGTTAGGGATTACACTGAATCTGTAGCTCACTTGGGTAGTATGGACATTTTAACAATACTAATTTTTTTAAATCCATGAACAGAGGATATCTTTCAATTTATTTGTGACTTCAATTTATTTTATCAATGTTTTATAGATTTCAGTGTACCGATCTTTCACCTCTTTTGTTAAATTTATTCCTAAGATTTAGGCTGCTTTATAAATAGCATTTGTAAATGAGATTTTTTAAAATTTCCTTTTCAGATTTGTCATGGTTAGTGTATAAGAATGCTGCTGATTTTTGTATGTTAATTTTGTATTCTGCACTTTACTGAATTTATTAGTTCTAACAGTTGATTTTTTTTTTGGTGGAGTCTTTTTGGTTTTCTACATATAAAATTATTTCTTTGCACAGAGGGGTAATTTAACTTCTTCCTTTCCAATTTGGATGACTTTTATTTATTTCTCTCTCTCTCTCTCTTTTTTTCTTTTTTTCTTGCCTAATTGTTCTGGCTAAGACCTCTAGTACTATATTTAATTGAAGTTGTGAAAGTGGGCATCCTTGTCTTGTTCTAATCTTAGAGGAAAAGCTTTCAATTTTTTTTTTGAGTATCAAGTTAGCTGTGGAATTATTATATATGGGTTTATGCTGTTCACCTACATTTCTTCTATACCTAATTTGTTGAGAGTTTTTATTATTAAAGGATGTTTTATTTTGCCCAATGCTTTTCCTGCTTTTGTTGAGAAAAGCACACAGTTTTTGTTTTTTCATCCTGTTAACATGGTGTATCACATTTATTAATTTGCATACATTGAACTATTGCATACCAGAACTAAATTTCACTTCATCATGTTGAATGGTACTTTTCATGTGCTGTTGAATTTTGTTTGATAGTATTTTGCTGAAGATTTTTACATCTATATTTCTCACATATTGGTCTGTGATGTTCTGTTCTTGTAGTTTTCTTGTCTGGCTTTGGTACCAGAGTAATGCCCTCCTCATTAAATGAATTTGGAAGAATGCTCTCCTCTTAAATTTAAAAAAAAAGAAAAAAGAAAAAAAGAAAAAAAAAACAACTTTCAGAAGGACTGATGTTAGTTCCTCTTAAATGTTTGTAGGAATGCAGCAGTTAAGCCATAGATCTGGGCTTTTCTTTGATAAGAAACTTCTTTAAACTAATGCAATCTCTTTACTCATTATTGGCCTGTACCAATTTTTTATTTCTTCAAAATTTTGTCTTGGTAGGTTTTATGTTTCTAGGAGCTTATTCATTTCTTCTAGGTTATCCAATTTGTTGGTAAAGAATTATTTATAGTAGTCTTATATAATTATTTGTATCTCTGTGGTATCAGTTGTAATGTCTCCTCTTTTATTCCTGATTTTATTTATTTTAATCTTCTCTCTGTTTTTCATACTCTAGCTAAACTTTGCTGATTTTGTTTAGCTTTTCAAGAAAAACACAACTCTTCATTTTATTACTATTTTCTCTTGTTTTTTTTAGTCTCTATTTCATTGTCTCTACTCTGATATTTATTATTTTCCTTCTTCTATTAACAATAGACTTAGTTCGTTCCTCCTCTAGTTATTTGTGGTGTAACATTAAGTTATTTAAGATCTTTCTTCATTTTTGGTAGGCATTTGTTGGTATAAGCTTCCTTTCTAGAACTGCTTTTGCTGCATACCATAAGTTTTGGTATGCTGTATTTCCATTTTTGTTTAACTGGAGCTATATTTTTTAATTTCTTTTTTGATTTTTTCTTTGACACATTGGTTTTTCAGGAGCATGTTGTGTATATCCACATATTTGTTATTTGAACAATGCTGTACACTACAAGGGTCTAGAACATTCCATCAAACTGTTGGCATTCACTTGGGGTGGTTGGCAAATATTACAAAACATATTTTTGAAGCAGAGACTTAACAAATATGCCACGTTAACCATGTGCTTAAAGCTATAGGTAGAATAGCTTAAATCTTGTTAGTTTTCAGGCTGACCACGTTTATGGACTTTAAACTGGCAAACAGTTCTGAAAACAGTTACTCACTAGCTGAGCAAAGGCTATCTCTAATCAGTTTTTCATGCATATGTTTTACTACACTTATATATAAATTTCTTTCACTTTCTGAGAAATGGGCACAGTTTTACTTCTTAATTCAACAAATATTATTTAATTTGGCTTATAGTTTTCCTTTAAAGGATAATGTGTGGTTTTACATGCTTAGCTCTTAACTGCTTTTTAACTAATCCATGGGCCTTCTTTTATAGCTAATTGAAATTTATCATCTAGATTTACAAAATTAAGGGTAAATAAGGCTTGTACTAGTAGTGGTGCCTTTGACGACAGAAAACAGATTTTGCAACTAACTAGTCAATTAGGAAATATTTTCTATTAGGGAGCAAAACTATATGGCTGGCTTTTCATTTCTCCTTACTAATTCATGGGCTAGCTGTAATTTCTCTCCCTTCAGAGGTTACTGTTTTACTTAGATTGGATTTCAAAAGAGCTACGTTAAAAGTAGGGTTGGAATAACAACAGTGGCTGATGTTAGAAAAAGTTCTTACAAATCCTTAAATTTTACTTAAATCTTAGCAGAGAATTACAATTTGGGATGTTGCTTATATACAAAGAACTACTACTACTTTACCTTACCTGACCGTGCAGTCCTCTTTACTCTCCAGTCTCAGGAGGTCCGCCGTTCTATCTTTGCAGCAATGATTACATTGGTTTGCTCCTTGTTCAAGTGCCTGCTGTGACAGTATCACATCACCGTTCTGCACATGGGGCACCACTTGTGTCCTCAATCACGATTGCGTTGGGGTCACCACCTGAGATGTTTTTCACCGCCTGCAGTAGTCTGACCTGCAGACCCTGACTCAACGACAGATGAATTAAGGCACTCTCACACCATTACAGTGTTTCAAGTGGGCTAGGGATGGCTGTTGGCTGCTTTCAGAGGGCAATATGCAACCAATGGACCAAGACTCCCTGTTCATTTACACCTGTATTCCCTCAATATTTTACAACAGAGTTCTAATTTAACACACTTGTGGATAATTAACATGGTTAAGAGAATGGTTTTACAACTGGTAAAAGCTTTAGGTCCCAAGGCCCAGAGTAAACACTATTAACAGGTAATTCCCCTTTTATCCTCCCCAGAGAGGGTCACTCAGCACAAAATTAACATGAGCAAATGGTTAGAGTGGAGACAAAGGAATAAGGGGTAAGGCCTTTAATTGTCTCTATCTCTTTCCTATGCTTAATGGACCTACCAGCTGCCTTCAGTCTGCCCCAGTAAAACCTTTTTACCTTCCAAAAGGTTTGAGACTATAATCCATAACTTTCCCTAAATATTTTCTGTAACATTTTGCCAACCACCCCATGTGAATTCCAACACCAAACAGCAGCAGAATATACTTTTTTCTCAAGCACATTCTTCATAATAGATTATATGTTAGTCCACAAAATGAGTCTTAGCAAACCTAAGAGGCTTGAAATGATATCAAGTATCTTTTCCAATCATCACAATTCACTTTCTGCCAATGTGTGTGCCTAAAGCTAAAGAAAGTTCCTTGAGGCAGCCTTTTGTTAGAAATTGCTTCTTTATCCATTCAGCCGCTCTGTGTTTGAATGGAGAATGCAATTTATTTACATTTAAAGTAATTATTGATAGATAAGGATGTACTACAGTTTTGTTGTTACCTGTTTTATATTTCCATTGATTAACTCTTCCTGTCTTGTTTTCTTCCTTTGTGTTTTAATAATTTTTATAATCATATGCCTTGATTCCTTTTTATTTATCTTTTGTGTATCTATTATAAGTTTTTTTCTTTGTGGTTACTGTGAGGCTTACATAAAGTATCCTTTATTTGTAACAGTCTATTTTTAGTTGATAACTTCAACCAAATTTTTAAAAACTACACTTTAACTTCCCTTCTCCCCAATTTTATGTTACTAATGCCATAACTTACATCTATTACCAAATCTTGAGTGTCCACTACCAAATCCTGTAGCTCCAGTTTTTCGTATACTTCTATTTTTTAACTGTTTTGTTAGAACAAAAAATTAGAATATTCTAAATTTCTCTATATTTTTACCTGTACACTAAGTTTTATACTTTGGGTCAGGTTTTCATATTAATAGTTTGCATCTTTTTATTTCAACTTGAAGAAATTTCTTTAGCATTTCTTCTAAGGCAAGACTGGTGGCAATGAAGTTTCACAACTATTGTGTGTCTGAGGAAGCCCTTATCTTTCCTTAATTTCTGTGGGACAGGCTTGCCAGGTATAATATTCTTGGTTGGCAGTTTTGTTTTGTTTTTTTCTTTTCAGTGCTTTGAATATACTAGCCCACTCTCTACTGGCCTACAAGGTTTCTGCTGAGAAATTTACTGATAGTCTTATACAAATTTCCTTGTATGTAACAAGCTGCTTTTCTTTTGTTGTTGCAAAATTCTCTGTTGACTTTTGAGAATTTGACTATAATGTGTCTAGGTAAAGATCTCTTTACATTGAATTCATTTGAGGTTCTCTTATCTTTATGGATCTGAATGTTCATTTCTCTCTCTCCAGAAGTAAAAAGTTTTCTGCCATTATTTATTTAAAAACTATTTCTGCCCATTTATCTTTATATGCTTCTTCTGGTACACCCAAAATGTATATTTTGGTGCGTTGAATGGTTCTAAAATTCTTGCAGAATTTTCTTCACTCTTAAAAATACCTTTTATTAATATATATAAAGGTGATGTTTTGTTTGGTAATAATTTGTGAATCAGAAGAACTAGTATCATTTCCTAAGCCCCTGCCAGACATTTTGATACCTACTACTATCAAAGTACTTGCTACATGTAAGAAGGTATAACAGCTTTCTAGAAACCATTAAATGTAAAAACAAAATATCATTTTCTGTAATAAGTATTTTTTTTTTAGTTTATAAAAGCCAAAGATGTAGGAGAATAGAAGACAGAAAATGTTCCTGTCACTGAGATGTTCAGAATCTAGTAGCCAAGTAGACAATAATCAAATAATCAATTAACATAATTTCCAGAGTCTCATTAGCCATCCTGAAAGAGTGACTAGGGCAACATAATAAAGAAGCAATAGAAAAGCATTCTTCATTACAGTTTGTCAGAGAAGACTGCTGGGAGACAGCAAATATGCAATTTGTGAGCCAAGAGGTGAAAGATGAGAAGCCACATTTTATGTAAGGCCCTGATAATTCACAACCTTACTATTTCTCTCCAGGGATCCAGAGGACACTGCCTTCTTTTGGGCAACAAATTGTATGTATGAGGAGAAACACTGACATGTTTGAGAAATTTGGATGATGGCTCCCAGTCCAGAGATGATAGCAGAAAATGTCACCATCAAATTGGAATATAGAATTTCAGAAGAGTAGAGATCCGATGGGAAAAATTAAATAACCATGGGAAGTAGATAAAAATCTTAGAAGAAAGCAATTCCATAAAGCAGTCAGCAGAATTTGACCTACAGAGATCTATGACAATTACTAATATATCATGGTGTTATGAAAGGAAAGATAGATGGCCAGTTAAGTAGCATTTGCTTAATAATAAATAATAATAATAAAAGAGCTGATAAAGAGAAGTCCCACTTTATAAAGTTTCAGAATTTAGCACAGGTCTCAGATTCTGAGCTCACTAATTAAAAAGAAGTTGGGATTCCCACTGAGGTGATTCTGCAAAGCAAGTTGTCGCGTGCGCCTCGGCCGGCAAGGAGCACACAACAACAGGTACTTGTTCTGGCAACTTTATTGTGGGAAGCTCGGGTGTTGCGGGCGCCCCAGCGGTTCAGCTGTCTTCCGTCTTCTCCTCCTTCTTCCCCTTCTGTAG
>CAUYQU010050643.1:0-33050 GCA_963574635.1 Cheracebus regulus | reverse complement strand
GGCAATATGGCCATTTTCATGATATTGATAGATTCTTTTGTTTTATCTCTCTCTTCCTCTGTCTTGCCCCTGGTCACTTCCCTGAGTAAAAGCTCTTCTATCCACCACAGGTGACAACACATGGAAGGATAAATCCTACATTGGTTGTTGATTCTAAGGTGCATATAAAATAGGTATCAGATTAATTCCTTTAAATTATGTAGGATTTCCATAGGTTATGTTTACATGATTTTTGCCTCTGCATTTAATGATTGATACATTTTTCTCTGGTCTCTGTAGATTTGGAAACTTAACACGTCAACGTGGATCATTTCAAAGTATGTCTCTCCCTGCCAGGTCTATATTGCAGAGCAGTGTCTGCTGGTCAACAGCATGGAGGCATCCTGCAGACACTTCACATTTACATGTCTGCTATGGCTATCACCTTTACTCATGCCTGATGATTCTCTTTCCCCATCAGTGATGGCACTGTCAGCTCTCTGAGTTTACATGACTACCTTCATCTTCCTTGTAAACTAAGCCTTATCACTTAACACGTTTTGTTATTTCTCTCTCCATAGCTGTGTGTATATATTTTTTTAAATGACCAAACCTAGCATAGTACAGGTGATTGTTGACTGAATTCATAAAAACCATCATTATTGCCTACTTGTCAAACATTGACTTTCTTGAAAATTTAAGTTGCACATGCTCTGCCTGTGCTCACAAACCTTCAGTGACTCCCATTGTCTATGGAAAAATTGACATTCCTTGATCTGTCAGGCAAGGCCCTTACAATTTAGAGCCAACTTAATGTGGTATTCTTATGTCCTTTTACTCTCCTGGTAGACAAACTTGACTCTCATGGTTGACTAAATGGCACCCCACCCCCATACCTTTCTCTTTTTTCATGCCTCATATATGTCATATAAAATAATACACACACACACACACACACACACACACACACACACACACACACACACTCCTCTTTAAAAATTGGGAGAAAATGCCATAGAAATTCAGGTAAGGGAACAATTATTTCCAGCTGGGTGACATTCGGGAATTTTACTAATGGACAACAATGTTTATGCATACATAATGTATAAGAATATCTATATGCAGATGTAAGATATGTATAGATATACTTACCTACATATGTGTATAATAAAAGCATTTGAAAAACAGCTAAAATTAATTTGAGCATTTACTCTATGCCATGCACAGTGCTAAAAGCTTTACAGGCATTTTTCTCATTCTCACAACAATTCTAAAATATAAGCATTATGTAGGTCAAATCTTCTGTGAGAGATATGTTCCTGATCTGTGGTTGCAGAAAAGATGCAGAATTTAAAGCTATTTCTGTAAAACATTGCTATTTTTGTTCTTATGTGGTAATAATAATAATAATATAGATATGTCTTAGAATTCACTGAGTCTGTTGATTTTGACTTTTTTTTTTTAATTGTTGGTTTTTAGGGATAGGGTCTTACTCTGTTTCCTAGGTTGGTTGGGAGGGGATTTGGCCTGTGTACATTTCTCAGGTGCTTCCTAAACCTTGCCTTGTCTCAGTTTGAATGGCCTTTTGGAAAGCTGGAAGTCAGCTGGGGGACTATTGTGGTTAGTGTTAGTACTGATTACCAAAGAATCTGGCTTTTGGCTACTCTGCCTTTTATTGTGTGGTGCAGTTGTGCTTTCTTGCTTCTTTGGAAACAAGTGGGGCTCTGAGCCTTGCTTTCACCACAAAATGTAAGTCTCAGCTCAGGGAAAGCTTTAAGAGCAACTGCGTGAGTCTCTAAATTAATTTTTTTTTCTGCTTCTGCCTTTGTGTGAGAAAGGACTTGGAAGCCCTCTTGGCCTAGTTCCTTCACTACGAATGATGTAAAAGAAAACCCCAGATGAAATGCATCTGAAGTCAGCTAGACTTGTTTGAAGCCACTGGGATTTAGGAGGGTTGTTTGTTGCCACTGCATATGCTAGCTGATTCCGACTGACAAGACTAGGGGCTGCAGTTCACTCTTTCCCAGCATGGTTGCTGCAGTGCTCTGTGTAACGGGTGCCTGCCTCTGGTGAAATCTCAGTATAGTGGAAAAAGCCAAGGAGTTACATGCAGTAACTACAGACCAGGAGTTCTCAATACTGACTCATGTTAGAATCATCAGTGAGATTTAAAAACACCATACAAAGGGCAGCAGCCCTCCGGGTTTCTGATTTAATTGGTTGGTGATGAGATCTGATGATATGCACATTTAAAAGTGCCAAGTGTGGTGATTCCTTAAGGATCTAGAACCAGCAGTACCATTTGACCCAGCAATCCCATTACTGAGTATATACCCAAAGGAATATAACTCATTCTACTATAAAAACACATGCACACGTGTATTTATTGTGGCACTATTTACAATAGCAAAGACTAAGAACCAATCCAAATGCCCATCAATGATAGACTGGATAAAGAAAATATGGCACATATATACCATGCAGCCATAAAAAAGAAAGTTTGTGTCCTTTGCAGGGACATGGGTGAAGCTGGAAGCCATCATTCTCAGCCAACTAATACAGGAACAGAAAACCAAACATGTTGTTCTCACTCGTAAGTGGGAGTTGAACAATGAGAACACATGGACACAGGGAGGGAAACAGCACACACAGGGGCCTGTTGGGGGATTGGGGGTAAGGGGAGGGAGAGTATTAGGACAAATACGACATGCATGCAGGGCTTAAATCCTGGATGACAGGTTGATAGGTGCAGCAACACCATGGCACATGTATACCTATGTAGCAAACCTGCACATTCCCCACATGTATCCCGGAACTGAAAGTAAAATAAAATTTTAAAGAAGATGCCCCAAGATGGTGGTAATATTCTGCCAAAGTTGATATTCACTGGTTCAGAAGGAGGCCATTAGCTCTCAGACTTTCTTTTTTACTGCCTGTCCTTGTCATAAAAGTGACTTTAGGTCTGATTCTTAATATTATGATTAAGCTCAGATGAGGTAAATTTACCCTTAATAATGTTTGAATTATTTAATTAATTGGTAAAATTACTCATAGAAGATCTCATCCCCTTCCCCAATATTGCCATCAAACAAAGATTATTGAATTGCTAGGATAAAATAGATGGAGAAGATGAAATCTTCTAAGCACAAATAGTGGTGTTCACTACTATTTTGCAGAATCCCATGAATAATTTTTTATAGTTCCTTTCAGGGATACCGAAGAAAGATTGTTGGCCCATGGTTGTGCATGGCATTCTCTTGATGTTGAAGAAAGGAGCAAATCAGTAACGCCCTCCTTTGCTTCAACTGAGATTCTGTTGTGTTTTAGGCAGATGGTGGGGAGAGATACACATAGGTTGTAATTGTGATAAAGGCTCCCACATTTGGTGGCTGGATACTGAAACTACTTTTAAACAACTGCCTGTTTAGATAATTGAAAGGCTTCCATCATTGATTTGCTTCTCAGTGCTAACATCCCCAGAGCTGGGTGGGCTAGGAGAGGATGAGGGGCAAAAGGGAGGCCTCACAACATCACTAATTGCAGCAGGTGCCATAGGACCCTACTGAGAATCAGTTTATCTTGGGATGAAGCATGCATTTGAGAGCCAGCCTTTGAGAGATACCTTTATTGAGTAATTTAAGGCTAAGAGTTACCACAGAATATTTTTTTCCTCTCTCTCTGCTCTTCATTTTCTTATTATCTTCCCTACTTTCTCTGCATTTAACTAGTTAAATGATTATTATGTCCTAAAATTTGTTTAGGTAAAAATATAAGTATAATTTGAATGTAGCAAACTCTATTGAACTACCTAATTTTTTAAAATCAGAAAATGCCATTAGAATTCATTTATATATCTAAACTCTATTCCTGGCCCATAGATCTGGGGGAAAAATAGCAAATGTCTACCTTATTCTGTAGTCAGTAAACTAGAGAGAAAATATGGCATGTCTCCAAAAGGAGAGGAGAATAGTGATTTAAAAATTTTCTCACTCCAGGTTTTTCTCTGAGTTCTGTCCTTCATCTTTTGCTAATACTGTCAGAGGTACAGAATAGTGTTCTGTGGGGGAAGATGGTTTAATCGTTTTGATGGGCTTTTAAATTCAGATATTTCAGATAGAGTGTCTATCAACATTATAATTGCTAGTTGGTGATTGGAAAAAAGAACTGTCAGAATGTAAAACCTAAGTCATAATACAGCCTTTCTCTGCCATCTACAATGTAGGCAATTCAAGACTGTTTTTTATTAAATGTGTTTTAAATGAAGAGGAAGCCACGCCCCCCACAAAGCACATATATTGAACTCATTGAAATTACATTAAGAAAACATTTTACTGGGTCATGATATAGAAATAACTTTGAAACTTAAATTGTTCTTTGTCAAAATAATTGTTGTAATGGGATTTTTCTTGCCCTTGAATATGAGTAATATACTATAAATTGCATTTCTCAGTTTCCATAAAAAGTATAAATGCAGTGAAATAGTTTAAGCTGAAAACTTTTTTTAATTTTTTTAGTGTAAGTTAGTGAGTCTCTTTTCCTGGAAATACCCGGGATGATTTAATCTCAACCTTTCTCAGTGGCAGAGGACTTACTTTTGGATGATTTTTTTTTTAATCTCAGTTATGGCAATAAATCATCTAGAGGTCCTAACCCATTTCAATGTTTTTACTCTCTGTGAATTGCTATGTAACTTGCATGCTATACCAACACTTCTAAAGAGGTTCTCCAAGAATCTAAAATTTCTACTGTGTTTTATGTTGAGTATGGTAACAAAGAGGTATTCTTTTATTTTCCTGAGCATGTTTTCTAGAGTCAAGTACATAGACATTGAGCTCATTTCACCATTGACCTTGTACAGCTTTTGAAGTTTGGATCTCTAGAGATATTCTGAAAGAACGTTAAGATAGTGGGTTACCTTTTCCCTTGTGTATATCTGATATTTGCCATTAGTGGGAATAAAAAATTCATAAACCAGTTAGAATTACGGGTTAATATGGATTCTTCCAGAGCAATTTTTTATGGTTATTTATAACTTCACTCAAGTGACATATAATCTGTGTGATAATTTCTCAGGAAAATGAAGATTAGGGTAAAAAATATGTGAAATTATGTTGGTAACAGGGCAAGATACTTCATTTGTTATTGATCCAATAAAAAGTAACAGAATATTTAAAAATAATAGAAAAGTAAGTAGAGAAAAAACTAAAACATAGTCACAGGCTTTCACTTAGAATTTTTAATTTGTATTTTGAGAACAAAGGGATGGACAGCAGAGGGTCTCTCTGGAGAGAAAAACATTGCTCTTAGACAAATTTTGTAAGAAAGACAAACTTGTTTATTGGATTTCAAGGCTAGCTAATTCCTTCAAAGACACTGCTGCTTAATATGATTATTGGTTTTAAAGGACACATTAAGCTATTTTAAAGAACAACTACTTTCAGTCTAGGGACTTCTCCTCATATAAGAAGTATATTTACTACCCAAGTAATATGAGACTCAAACAGAGAAACAGTAAGAAAGAATTGTATATTCTTATACTTAACTTCTTGTATATGTAGAGATTATTTCTAGGTTTATTTCATGATTATGCCACTTATGTACAAATGTATGAAAGTCATTAATAAGTGTTAACATGGGTCAGACTTAAACGGAGTATCACAATGAAAAGAGAAATGATCCCAGAACCACTTGACCATCTTCATGCATTAACAGAACTTTATCTCCCACTTAAAATAATCTCATCAATCTTGAAATGCTTATAAACCCAAAGCCTACAAATAAACATCTATTGGTAAAACACCAATAATTCCTAATCCTTAAATAGCTTTTCAGTTCTCCTCTTAGAATCTCATGGACACTATTTAGTTTACTGTGCTCTTTCCTCTTGAGGTACTGAGTCATTAAAATTACGCACATTTCTAGGGTTCAAATTAAAGTAATCTAAGGGATTTGCTTAATTACAAATGTGTCAGAAATACAGCCTAACCCAGTCATATGAATAGTTATTTGCCCCAAGATTTTATTTTAGAGTTGCATTCTAGGTAATGAGAGTTAGATGGTTCATTCAGTTATTCACTCAAAAATTACTTATTGGATTATTTGTTGATATTGCTAGGAACTGAGAACAGGGGCAGGATCCCCATAGTCACTGTTTGCAATAGAGTAATCAGTTGTTTTAAAATATCATTAAACAATTCATTATAGAGTCTTAATTGTGAAATGTGCGCCAAAAGAGAAAAATGAGCTGCTGTGGAAGTTTAATGGGTTGGGGGCTAATCTGGTTTGAGAGTCAGAAAGACTTCCTAAGGGGGTGGTATTTAAGCCGAGAATTGAAGAAACCCATCAAAGAGTATCCAGGTGAGAAAAGGTAAAGGGGTTTGCAAATCTTCCTTGGCAACTCATCTCATAGTGATTTTCCTCCTTGTATGTAATGGCCTGTTACTGCCTCTGCCTTGTTTTTAAGAAAATTACATAAGAGCTTTTATACTGCTTATCTTATTGTTTCTTTTGACTCTTATACTAGACTATAAGAAAGTACATTTCTGGATACTCAGGATTCAGCCTTCATTGTCTCTATCTAGGTATTTTATTTTTACATAAAAAATATATAGATACATTTGTTTCTGTATCTTTTTACTGAGCATTTGCTTATGGTTGCATGTGGTATTTCTTTGTGTATCTGGAATTATTTTACTTTTTATCAATAGATAGTAATCTTTCTTTATTAATTGTTTTTATACTTGAAGTTGGCATATTTAGGTTAACTTTGTCAGAGGGATCCCAGAAGAATAGAATGGAGGGCAAGGAAAAGACCATTCACGCTAATGATGCAGAAATGAGTATCATGGTTGACCCTAATTGAGTCACTGTTTGGGGAACTCTGCTTTTGTTTGGATCCAAAGACGGCAATATAAGTGAAATTTAAGGTGATTTTTCAGATAGCCGGAATATATTTGGTCACCTTGATGGAGCTAATGTATAAATGGAAATTTACAGAACTATCATTTGCCCAGATTTTTAGCTGAGCAAGTTTCAGCCCATCACATCAAATTGTTGTAACTTAATTTACAAAATCACCTAGCTAAATTAGCCTCACTCCAGAAGGGAATTGCATTTGATATGACTAACATAATATACTCTGTATAGATTCTTTCTATATGTTAATAATAGCTTCTCATGCTCTTTAAAAAAGAAACTCTGAAAGTAACAAATATGCCACCTCAGGAAAATTTCACAGAACCTGCCCTCAGATTTCTTTTAAATTTGTGGTTTTCTTTAAAAAATGTTAATATCAATAAGTTTAGGACATGAGTTTGCTTATATTTTAATCTGATTTCTCAGATTCTAAATTGGTATAGCAGTTTCTTAGAACATTGCATCTGAAGGATTGGATGTAAAAGCAGGACAATCATGAGGGCATTTCATTCAAAGGACGCAGCAGAAGAGAGAAATACAGAAACTGCATGTTTTCTTGCACACAAACATTAAGATTCTTACTCTCAGGCAGTAGAAATTTAATAAATCTGGCAAGGAATAAGATTAAATTTACCCTAAATTCTTTAACTATATAAGGAAGCTAGCTGCATGAATCCTGAACTAAACCTTTGATCTCAAAGGAACTTTGTAAAGCAGACATCACTGATTTTTAACTATGTGTCAGCAAAATAAATTATTTAGCAGTCTACAATGCCAATTGGGTCTTAGAGTGACTGAAATGGAGAGCATGGTGGCGTGTTTTGCAAATCTGAGAGAGATCACTTGTCTGCCTTGGTCTGGAAGCCTTACAAGTTTTTCCATAGGTCTGACCAATAGCACCACCTCTCTCTCTTATATAGAAAAGTGTTCTCCCATCATTAGTGTCCTCTAATAAATTTTTTTCTTAATCTGTTGAGTCCAGAAAGTTGAGGCTGCAGTGAGCCATGTTCATGCCACTGGACTCCAGTCTGGGTGACAAAACAAGACCCTGTCTCAAAAAACAAAAGGTTAGTAAATTGGTCTCTGGCAAGAGGAGTCACATTTCATAAATGTTTATTTATTTATTTATTTATTTTTGAGATGGAGTCTATCTCTGTCACCCAGGCTGGAGTACAGTGGACTCTGCCTCCTGGGTCCAGGTGATTCTTCTGCCTCAGCCTCCTGAGTAGCTGGGATTACAGGCACATGCCACCATGCCTGGCTAATTTTTATATTTTTAGTAGAGACAGGGTTTCACCTTGTTGGCCAGGCTGGTCTCAAACTCCTGATCTTTTGATCCACCTGCCCCGGCCTCCCAAAGTGCTGGGATTACAGGTGTGAGCCACTGCGACCAGCCCCCGTAAGAGTTTTATTAGGCTTATTTAGTGGCCAGTTGAGGCCTGGCCCACTGAATATTCATTGCCCCTTCCACTGGGGACAGTGACTCAAATTCCCACTGTGTTTTTCATGTTGTGTTCCAGAAGGGCTCATCTCCTGGTCTCAGAGGGGAGCATGTGACTTGGCCTGGTCAGTCAGTGTCATTTACTCTCTTTGTTGGTTCATTTACTTATTTTGAGGCCTTGGGTTGTTATAACCAGAAAGAGACTCATTTCTTCCACCAAAGATTGATTCAGAGAGAAGGTAGGACTATAGCTATTGGCTGCAAACTCTATGTTGCTACCAGGTAAATCCTGAGAATGAGTGGCTATGGAAGACAGTGGAGCTGACAGATGAGAAGGAGAGAAGGTCCTGAGGGCACTGTATGAGCCCAGAGTTCGGCTGCAATTATTTTAGCCTTTTCAGTTACATGGGTCAATATTACCTTTTTTATTTCTTGCCTTGAGTAGTTCAATTATTATCATTATTATTAATATTTTCTTTCTGAAACTGGTGGCAGAAAGAGTCCTGACAAGTACAGTTTCATTTGTGTGACTAAAGCATTTCCTTTTTTGTTGTTGTTATTGCAATAAAACCTCCTGAATTTTATGTGTTGTATCTGGATTAAAGCACTCTATACAATGTGATAGAAACAATCTGATTATATACATTTCAATACTTCATGTGGTATCATATTTCATCACTGTGTGGATGAATGTGTGAAAAGTTTGCAGCAAATGGTAATGAACAGCTAGAGAAAGTTTTGGTTAATTGAAAGACTATACTCAAATTGTATAGATTAAGTTTACAATGTTAACCTGATAATAGTTGCTAACAGTGTTTTAGTAGCCTAAATATGGTCAGTATTTTTCTTAGCATCTTTAAGTCAGCACAAATAGACACAAAGCTGAAAGTGATGATTAATTTGTTGCCTATTTAAATCAGGATATGCAAAAGTCTACAATAACTAGAATAGTTATTTTTATGTAGCAAGATGAATTTAACAGAGTTCTCCATTTTTATGGTGGTATACACTGGTAAGATTTGTCAAACTTATTTTTCTTTTTAATTATATCATGTTTGATTCATTTACCAAAACAAATTAATATTCTCATCTTAATTTATTTTATGGAAATAAGTTCAAATGTAGAAGTAACAAATGAGGAGATAAGGAGAGATAGGAAGAAGGACTTTTTGAAGCTTATCAAAATGCAAATATTGGAAACTAATTTATTTAAAAAGTGAAAGTAATTCTGAAGATTTCTATGAATGAAAAGCCATAGTTGAGTTCTTCAAATAATCTTCAGCCTGCATGATCACAGGATGAGGGACCTGGGTGGTTTATCAGCATTACTGGGAAAATAACTTAGTTGTTTTAGTTGATTGCAAGCAAATATGATTTAACAACCAGTTTTACTAGCCAAATGGTTAATTTGGACTCATTGATTCAGTTGTAGACTAGTTGAATCCAGATATAAAACTCACAACTTGGGAGGCAATAGTCACATATTCTGGGATTATGGAGCCACATCTGAAGGCTCAGATTGCTTTTGGCATCGCACTTGAGGGATATTGACCAAAGGGTGCAGTTCAGAGGAAAGAGAGAACAAGGGCAAGAAGTCCTGTCACTATTTTGAGGGAATTGGGGAAGTTTGCATTAGAGGAAGAAAGGCTCTTTAATTATTTTTGAATGACATTTATGTGGAACAGTGAGCACAATGCTTATTCTGAGCATTGTTGATGAGCAAACCCAGTCTGATTTATAGGAGGGAGGTTTCACTTGATTAGATCAAGCTTATTAGATCTCTCCCACCATTGGACAGCTTATGAGACCAATCTAATAGTCAGAACTTCCCCAAAGTGAGCTGAATTTCTTCTGGAGTGGGTACTTCCAGACCTTTAAGTTTCCTATTCACTCTTATGTGGGAAACCACTTCTTGGACATAGGAGGGAAGGGATTCAGATAGACACATCTCAGAGGGTGTGGTAATGGTAGTGGAGGTGTTGGTGGGGTTAAGGAAGGAGAGTGTACTTGACTTTTTGGATTTTCTCCAAGCAGGGATTTTGGGAAATTATTTCAGGAGTGTAATTGGTTACAAGTGTATCACAGATTGAGTCCCAATTAAACTTCAGAGGCTAGACACTACCTAGGGACCATGAGCACATCCTAGGGCCAGTAGCTATTTTGATGGAACAGTTTGGGCTAATTGGCTTCAGTCATTATAACTTGCTTAATTATTTCCTGCTTCTTTGTCTGATAGTGCAGCATTGTGTCAAGACTTCCTTGACCTGTGTTGGCTTAAAGAATGGAGATGGAAATATGTAAGCTGTCACTTTCTCCTCTCGATCAGTAGCTTAGCAGTCATTCACTCCCATTTATAGCATTTATTGAAGTCAGTTATTGAAACCACACTCATGTCTTTCCTACTTTTTCTTGTCATAGAACTTTCCATTCTCTGAATTTATTATTTCACTTTTGCCCCTGAAAACAGGTTTTGGTGAAACTTACTACTTTCCTTATCCTCTTAAGATTACTTGGCTGTCAGAGCACTCATTTCATAAACTTTTTCAAATAAAACATTTGGTTTGAAATAAATCATCTTGAATTTCCTTGTTGATTTTTTAGAAGGTTGGCCTACCTTCAAACTAATTAAAGCCACTATTCCTTTTTGGGCAAATGTTTTTTAGCCTAAACTCTGGGTGACTAGAGAAAGAATAGATTGCTAAGGAACTGATATTCGTGTCACACTACTTATCTCCATAAGTTTATCACAACATAAGAGTGTTTCTGTGCTTATTTGGTTAAAATAACTGATATTTATCCTTGACTAGAATTGAGAAGTGTCAAGAAAAACTCTGGAGGGGGATTTCAGAGACAGGAATTAGAGATTAAGTTGAGGAAAAGAACTAGGACGCTCGACTGGAGGAAGGCATGCTTAAATCAGAGTTAGAATCCACACCTGGATTCAGAATTAAGAGCTGAATTGCTAACCATTTGGAATTCATGAGTTCTGGATTGTTTGTGTTTGAAGTCATTTTTCAGCAAGCGAATGACCCATTTGTATATTCATTCAGGAAGGTTCTTGTAGTGGATTCAGCTAGACTGAAATGGTCTCTTTTTTTTTAATTTTATATTTTTATGATGATTTTTTGAGACAGGGTCTCATTGTGTCACCCAAGCTAGAGTGCAATGGTGTGGTCATGGCTTACTGCAGCTTCCGCCTCTCAGGCTCAAACGATCCTCCCACCTCAGCCTCCTGAGTAGCTGGGACTACAGACATGCACCACCATACCCAGCCAGTTACTATTTTGTATTTTTTGTAGAGATGGGGTTTTGCCCTGTTGTCTAGGCTGTTCTCAAACTCCTGGGCTTAAGCAATCTGTCTTCCTTGGCTACTCGAAGTGCTGGGATTACAGACATGGCCCACTGTGCTTGGCCTGGAATGAACCCTAAAGTCTCTTCCCCATGTAAAGTTTCCATGGTTTTGTCTGTCATTGGTAGTAAAAACGGGGTAACTGGTGGGAGGGGAATGTATTGAACTTTCTCGTGGGCTTCTTTAGCTTTACTTCAGTTTTTGATACGGATCACTTCAAAACTATTTCTGAGAAGCGCCTTTCAAATAACAGCTTTAACATGTGGCTTCTAGTGACAGGCCTTCCCCATCCAACAAGATTCCCTTTTCAAACCTCCTTCCATAGAGTCCTTCTGGAGCTGCCACAGTTGCTTATTTCCTTACAAAGAGAAGAGCAGAGGATGGATTGTGCGCTCATGGGGACGAAACACAATGACATGTTTGAAAATGTGAGACCAGGCAGATTTTAGAAAGTTCTAAGTGAAGATGAAAATTTCTGTTTCTGATGCAAAGTTGTTAACTTGCAGGTATTACTGGCATGTATTTTTCATTATAAATAGTAAACCTATGAGGAGATGCCCAGAATGGATCATCCCTGGCTGTGCTCAGTGCCCCTTACTATGGAGGTCTTCATACATATGCATGTCCAACTGGAAACAAGGAGGAGCTTATTATGGATTTACTGCTTCTTTAGCTTTATGTTTAAAGAAGATAAACTATCATGGAGAAGGGGAGTCATGTGGCCTTTGCATGAATGTGTGAATCTATTACTCTCCATGGCCAAGTGAATTAAGATTGCTAAGCAGCTGACCTTGAGATGGGGAGATTATCTTGCATTTTCTGGATGGACCCAGTGTTATAATCAGTAGGTTGTAATCAGTTACAATCCACTTATCAGTGGAAGAGGGAGGCAGAACAAGAGTGAGTGTCGGATTTTCAACTGGAGAAAGACTGCCCAAGTCATTGCTGATATTGAATATGGAAAGGAGTTCTAAGCCAAGGAAGGCAAAAGACCTCTAGAAGCGGGGAAAAGCAAGGACACAGACTCTCCCCTCGAGCTTGCAGAAGGAACCATCCCTGCTGGCAGCTTGACTTTAGCCCAGTGAGATTTATTTCAGACTACTGACCTTCAAAACTGTAAGATACTAAATTTGTGTCAAGTTGCTACATTTGTGGTAATTGGTTTACAGAGGCCATAGGAAATTAATACACTATACATAAATCTGTTATCTTTTTTTTTTTTTTTACAATATATGGCAATAAATATTCTAAAAATGGAAGACTTTGCATGAGAATGGGCAGAGATCATGAAGAGTTGGGATGGCAATATCCTACTCCACAGTCTGTCGCAGGTGGAAAGGAGGAGCAGAGTGTCTTCAAAGTAGCCTGTGTCACGCCCTCCCCTGTAAGGGAAGAACACAGTACCTGAGGGCAGGTGGATAAGAAGAAAGGGATGATGTCAGAGTCAGCCTGGCCTTGAGAAACTACTCCAAGCCTTTAGTTTAGAAAGAAATACACAAAAGACATCTGAGGAAAAATTGTCACAAAAATGATTGAAAGCAGTACAGAAAATAATGAACATTTTCCTGAGAAATACAACTTCATCAAGATAAGTGATGTTACTTTACTTATGGGAATTAGAAGTTTGTTGGGTTTTTAAAATTTGTTTTTGCCAGTTATAAAACATAGACACAGTTTGAAAGAAGAAAAATGAAAACTAATATTTCAATTCTGATTTTAGGGCATTTGTTTTGAAATCAGAGATTTTATTGTTTGTTTAGAAAAGAGGATCAGAAGAGAAGGCTAAATGAAATGGCAAATGGAGATTGCATTACTGCTTCTACATATCATATCTCAGAGATGGGTAAAAAAGACCAAAATATTGCTTTCTGCAAGGTAAAAAATTACAGAATTAAAACTATGTGACAAGGTCAAATGTATGTATATTCACCATCTCCTTTCTGGCCCAACTCTCTGGAAGATGTGGGTTGGCCCGTTGGACACTGTACACTATGTCCCTTCCCACCCCCATTCTTCTGTCTTATTTCTCAGATGAGAGTAATTAGTATGAAAAAATAGGCAGAGAAATGATGGTAATTTGCCTTGGAAAGGCTCATTATTTACTCATAAGAAGTGAAAAAGAATATAGGCAACAGAAGAGGGAAATTAAAAGGGAAGAACAGGGCTACATACCCTGGGTGCCAGAGCTTGGGGAGGCTAGAGGTGAGGAATTCTTGGAGGCCAGCAGTTCAAGAGTAACCTGGGCAACATAGCAAGACTCCATCTCTAAAATAAAACTACAAAATAAAAAAAAATATTCTGGCATGATGGCACATGCCTGAAGTCTTAGCTACTCAGGAGACTGAGGCAGGAGGATTGCCTGAGCCCAGAAGTTCAAGGTTACAGTGAACCATGATTGCACCACTGGACTCCAGCCTGGACAACACAGTGAGACCCTGTCTCTAAAAATTAATAATAAAAGGAAAGAGCAGTGCTTCTGCCAATCCTGTGTCACAAAAGATTTTGATTAGGAGAATTTTTGAGGATATTCAAGGGTATCTCTGGGTGAGAGAGTTACTGAGAAGAAAGAGAAAGTGGTATTTGTGTGTTATGAACTGGATCTTCTTGAATGTTTTTGAGCAGTAAATTATTCCTTTTGATAATTAGACTGTATGTGCTTATTAATGTGCTAAAATGGTGAGACTACACCACATGAAACTCATCTGTTTATTTGGGTTACAACTATATGCCACAGTGTGCTATCATCAGATAGAAAATATTGCTAGTCATGTTGGTTAAACCCAACTCTTCATCCATCTTCTAGCTGCACCCTTGCAACTGAAGACAGCTGCAGAAGAGTACACGATTTTGTTGGTGAATATTTTCACTTTGAATCTGATACCACAGAATTCCCATAGGAACTCAGTAGAAGCTAAAGATTCAACCACATCTCCTTAGTAAATTCCCTTTTTCATGCCCAAGACAATTGTTTCACTTTTTCTTTTTTCTTAAATCTTCAGCAGACTCAATTCTCTTTTCACAAAAGGAGGATTCAGAAGAGAATTTTTCCTAATCCTCCGTTAATTAGGCCTTAGCCAAGGAGGGAGGACTGTCTACACTAGGCCTCCCTGCCTTTCACAGCAGGGGGAATTGTCTTAACTTTTGTCTAGGGCAACTCTTAATCTAATGTGCCAGAATTTGTCCCCCTTGACTTCTCAAGGGAATCACTTTATTAACTACCCCCTCCTTTGGTATTATCAATACATTTGCTCTCTACTTAAACATTCTCATCCCTAGTCAAATATTCTGTAACATCTTCCATCTCAAAACAAAACAATGACAACATCTCTCTGTCATCTCATTTCTCTTCTTCTGTATGTAGCAAACCTGCTTAGAAGGTTTGTTTAGATTAGTTGTCTATACTCTCTCATTACCCATTAACACTTTTACCTGCTCCATTTTTTTTCCCCGCAGTGCTTATTTGAACTTGCTGTTGCTAAGATCATCTTCCGAAATCTGATCATCAGTTCTTGTCTTCGTATTATCTGCCTCTCATGTAACACAGTTAACACGGCTTCTTCACTTGGTTTCCAGAACATTCTCTGAATAGGCTCTATTCTAGGCACTGGGGCTCAGAGCAAAGAGAAGTAATTTGCCACTCTTATGGAGTTTATTTTTAGACAGATAATAAACACACATAAATAAGTAACACATATGGTGAAAAGTGCTGGGGTGAAAAATTGAATATAGGGATGGGAAGAATGTGCTGGCATCACAGTTTTAAATAGGGGCTTAAAGAAGTCCTCATGAAGAAAATGGCATTTGGGCAAAGAACTGGAAAGAGGAAGAAGCAAACCATGAGGAAAATGTTCTGAGTAGGAGGGACAAGCATGTAACACCCGCCTCCTAATATGGCTTCTACACACTTTGCGTAATGAAACCGCTTTCCTAAAACTCACCAATGACTTTTATTTGTCAATGGCATTTTGAAGGCCCTTTTATTTTGTTCATTTCTCTTTGACATCTCTGCTCTATTTGACTCTGTTAGTCTTTCTTCTGCTATTTATCTTATTGTCAAGTTGAGATAATGGTTTTCCTTTATTTTCTGATTTTTATTTCATTATCATTTTTAATAGTTTCTTTTCCTTCCACCTCTAAACTTATAATTTGTTACCCTTTCCCTTTGTATATATGTTTTTTCAGTTTTCTTAAGTCAAAGTGCCTATTGTGGTATTTCCCATGTGGTAGGTACTTAATATATAATTGTTTTTGAAAAATTCATTAGAAATCTTTCCACTTTCCTAGATTGAGTTCTCACTTCTCTGCACATACATCCTACTTCTTCTGCTGATCTAACATTTTTCCTGAGTAAATGCTCTAATTCTTCAAGACTGTCTTGGGCTTTTTTGCTTGATTGATCAAATTCTGTCTCATTATGCTCCCAGTGCTTAAAATTGAACGGATGGCCCTCCCCCAAGTCTCCTCCTCCTGGCAACCCTCTTTCTCACAGTGGTTTCAGGGATCTTGCTGTCTAGACTTCAAACCTCAGAGATAGTTTTAGCTTTTCCCTCTCTCTCAGATTCATTTCATATTAATTCTTCCTAAACAACATTTTTTTTTTCTTGAGACAGGGTTTCCCTCTGTTGCCCAGGCTGGAGTACAGTGGTGTGATATCGGCTTACTGCAGCCTTGGCCCACTGGATTCAAGTGATCCTCTCACCTCAGCCTCCAGAATAGTTAGGACTACAGGTGCACACTGCCATGTCTGGCTAATTTTTGTGTTTTGGTAGAAACAGGGTTTTGCCATGTCGCCCAGGGTAGTCTCAAACTCCTGGGTTCAAGCAATATGCCCAGCTCGACCTCCAAAAGTGCTGAGATTATAGGCATGAGCCACTGCCTTCAGCCAACAACATGTCTTGAATCAGTTTCTTCATTTTTACTTGAAAAAAAAAAATTAGAACAGATCACATTTTAGATCAGATCTTTATCTTTTTTGTTTGTTTGTTTTGACTGCTATAGTTGCCTACTCTCTGAGTTGTGTTCGTTATCTCTTGTTTATTTTCTTAGCTCCTATCAGCTGATGAAAAAAATCTGGCTCCATCCTGTTTCTTGTGTCGTCTTTGCTGTTTGTCTTATTCTGCCCAGAGTAGCCTGCTTACTGTCTACTGGATATACTGTGAAGCACATTCCCTGCCTGGAATGACTTTTTTCCTTCGTTCTAAGTCCTATACATGCTCCAAGATATAGATCAAAAGAAAGACTAATTGGAAATGACTTTCTCTCATGTAGAAAGTCTATTCTATTCTCTCTCTGTTTCTCTCCTCCTTTCCCTCCCCTACTAAACCCTGTATCATTTATCTTCTCTGCAACTGACCTAGCCTTGTCTTTTATTTAACTGCCATTCCATTTTTATATGCCCTGTATCTTCAACTACATTGTAAGCTTCCTGGGGAAGAGAATGCTGATTATATTTTACTGCGTCCTCTACAGTACTCAGCATGGTACCCTGCAGGTGGGAGGTACTGAGAAAAGCATTTCTTGGTTGGCTATTGGAAATAAATAATTGCCACTAATTAAACACTGAATGAGTGTTTTAAGCCCATGGGATGTCCTTACGTAGATGTCACACAAAGGTATTGAACTCAAAGTGAGCAAGCTGTTGCTGTTGTCTTCCTCACTGTTCTCCCTGGGAACTTGCTCGCCTTTCTGGGTTGCCCCTCTCTGTTCAATGATGTATTTATCCTACCAATCACCTAAATAAAATCTTGCAGACATTCATTTCTCCTAGTTCTATTTGTTGCTGTATCCAGTCATTTGCCAAATTCTATTAATTCTAACTCATTTCTGGTAACTCTGTCCCATTCTCTCCCGTCCTCTGCCATTGTTCCAGACTTCAGGTCCTTTCTCCTGAGTTGTTGCAATGGCTTTTCCTGCTGTTCTTGAGATATTTTCTTTTTGCCAATCTTTTGCCTTATTCATATTTCAAAATGTTAATTTATTTGATATTGTTAAATATACTTTGAAAAAATACATATAAATGCAGTTTGAAGAATAATTGTAAAATGATCCCCCACCTAACAACTCAGGTTTAGAAATAGAATATTGCCTGTACTCCCAATGTGTCTCTTCCTTATCACAATCAACTCCCTCTCACCCAGAGGAAGGCACTTTCCTTGATGTTCGTAATAATGTTTTTGTTTCTTTTCTTTGGAGTTACCACTGATGGATGCTTCCCTAGAGAAAATAGTTTAGTTTTGAACTTTGTATAAATGAAATTATACTGTATATGGATGGATCTTCTGTGATTTGCTTCTTTGACTCCACATTGTGTTTCTGAGATTCATCCATGTAGTGTCATGTTACTGTATGTTTTTATTGCTATATAGCCTTCTATTGAATGAATATTTCACAATTTACTTATCCATTCTATTATTAATGGACATTTGGATTGTTTTCATTTTTATTATTACAAACAGTGTGGCTCTGAACATTTTATGACTGTATCATGATATGGATATGCATGAGATTGTATGAGATTTGTATTTTAAAGTGCACTGACTGGGCATGCATATCTTCAATCTGCTATGAATGACAGGCTCTTTTCCAGTGTGATGAAACCAATTTACATTCTTATTAGCATTATTTGAATATCTACAGTATTCCATATGTTAGTAATTTGTGCTATCTTCAGGCTTTTAAAAATTTTTAATTTTTGTTTTATTTATGTGTGTGTAGGTTTAAAAGTGTCTTTGGAATTTTAATTTGCATTTTTGTAAATGGTGGCGAAGTTGAGAATCTTTTCATATTTATTGGCCATTTGGATTTTTTTTTGTTGAATGTCTATTTAAGTCTTTGTATCATTTGTGTATTTAGGTTTCTCTTTATTTCTTACAGATTCATAGTGACCCTTGTATATTCTTGGGATGACTGCTGCACTAGTTATATATGATACAGATATATTTTTCTGCTTTGACTGTATTTTTGCTTTCCTTGTGATGCCTTTTAAAGGGAGAAGTTCTTACTTTTAATGTAGATAAGCTTATCAATAATTTATGAGTAGTACTCTTAGAATCTTGCTTAAGAAATCCTTTCCTACCCTGAAGTTATGCAGATATTTCCTGTGTTATTTTCTAAAAGATTTTAATATTTAAATCTTAGTTCATTTTTGGTATTTGTTTATGCTGCTAGGTAGAAAGCAATAGACTTTAAGCTTTTTTGGTTTTCCCTCTAGTTTCTCTCTTCTCCATCTATCTAACACTTTGCAACCAGACTCACATCCCTACAACACAACTTGAATAGTTTGCATAGAAAAATTATGCAGCATGTTTCCCAGTACACAGTAAAAATTATATAACTAAATAAACAATATAATTCAATTGCCCAGAGAAAACATCCTAACATTTTTATCCTAAACTTCAGATGTTTGTTCAGTGACCCCAATCTACATTTGCAAGTTTTTATTCACCTCTTGATTTCATAAAAAGATGTCAGCTATAGGTCTGCTTGCCATTGTAGTAAAAGACTCTTGCTTTGATTCTCTTACTTCTGTGTCTTAGACTTCTTGGACTTTCCTTTCAAAGCTCTTTTTTACCTCTTTATCCAGTTTTGAATGTTTAATGTCCTATACATCTTATAAAGTCTAGCTTATCCTCAAATCTTTCCCAGGTCCCTTTAGTGAGAAATGTCTACCCTACTCTGATAGGACTTCATTTTATCTCTCAGCACATGGCTATGGTAAACTTGTATTGCTAGACCTGACTTTCTGTAATACCACAAAATATTTTACATTAAAGTTAGTTGCTCCAGTGTCTTTCTCTACAGTAGATTGTGAACTGCCTTGGAGCAAATATTTAATCTTAATAATTTTTGAATTTCACAAAGCATTAAACATCATGTTGTAGAATCTCAAAGACATTTTTTGAATCACTTCATTCATCAATTCATACTATGTATTTTCTTTTTCAAAGACTGCTTTAAGGCTATTTAATTATAAGACTTTTTTTGGTAAAAATATTTTGTGAAAATAATGAAACTATAAATAAAAACGTGAATGGAGACTCTGAGCCCTCATTTGCTACTCTGGTCCCAGAACACATTAGGCAGGAATAGAAGATTTTCTTTATAGAAACAGCAATCTTGGAAGAAAGACCAATAAACACTAATATTTGTGGATCCTAAGTCTCCCTAAAATGTTACCACTTAATTATTCTAAGTGAAGCCCACCAGTTGACAAGCTTCCAATGAGCTTTTCAGTGTTTCATGTGTCATATAATTGGACAGATCAGAATCTGTCCAATTTAGGGAAGCTTCCAATATGAAAGTCATAAACTAGCAAAAAAATCAACAAACCCAACCACATACCTACAGAAAGAACCTGAAGGAAGCAGCGGCAATGTGGGAAAAAAGAAAATATTTTTTGAAAACCTTGAGAGAACTAGGAGAAAACATTTTATCCAGAAAGTAAGATCAGGATGCTTTAAAAATAAAAACACTCAGAGGACATTAATATGTTTTAGAATATTAAAAATAAAATAAAGGAAATAAAAAATATCAAAATTTTGGGAGATAAAGTAGAGGAATGGTGGGGCATCGTGGCTCTTGCCTGTAATCACAGCACTTTGAGAGGCTGAGGCAGGTGGATTGAGCTTAGGAGTTCAAGACCAGCCTGGGCAACATGGAGAAACACCGTCTTTACTAAAAATGCAAAAATTAGCCAGACATGGTGGCGTGTGCCTGTGGTCCTGCTCCTCGGGAGGTTGAGGCACAAGAATCACTTGAACCTGGAAGGCAGAGGTTGCAGTGAGCTGAGATTACACCACTGTACTCAGCCTGGGAGACAGAGTGAAACTTTGTCTCAAAAAAAAAAAAAAAAGAAAGAGAAAAAGAAAAAGAAGACTATAAGATAGTATACAAATAAAAGGAAACATAAGAACATTGAAATATCAATTTAAGAAGTCAAAAATTCGATAGGTAATAATTTCAGAACCACAGAACTGAGAAACTAAAGGAGATAAATAAATGAATAATACCAAATATTCTCAGAATTGCAGTACATCAGTAACTAGATTGAAAGATCCTACCAAGGTCCAGTTTAGTAAATGAAAGAAACAAATTTACTCCAAAGTGAAAATCTTGATTTACAGAATACTGGACATAAAGAGAACATCTTAAAAATCTTTCAAAGAGAAAAAGAGAGAAAGAAAAAAAGTGCACCTTATTTACAAAGTACTGGAAATGAAGTAGCATTGGATATCTGGATAACAAGTTTAGAAACTACAAGATATTATATCAAAGCTTTACAAAGTCTAGTCAGATGGTTAATTAATCTTAAACATACAATAAAGCCACTATTACATATCCATATTTCAAGAATTAACCTTTTCTAGGAAACTACTAAGTGATGTGTTGCAAATAAACAGTGGAATCAACTAAGAAAGCAAAACTACCTGAAAATGTTTTACACCTAAAGAGAAATACATGAAATTCAGTCACAAAATATCTCAAATAGGAATTAGACAAAGTTTCCAGGAAGTATGCGATGGGTGATTACAGAACTGTAAATGTGTAACAGGCTTAAAAAAGCCACTAGTTCCAAAAAAAGAGTACTGTTAATTTAAAAATGCACTGATAGGTCATTAGGTATATTTATGGAGATGGTATGTCATGGTATTCTGAGTACACCTCTGATTTATACATATGGTTCTGACATAACCGTTGATAGCACATACTTTTACTCTCAGAAGCAACACAGGTAGAATATTAAATTACACAGTCACTCAAGACATGTTGTACCATGTGAAAAATTGCATTGAAATGTTGCATTGAAAATTTCCTATGGTGTAGGAAGAAATAACTATAGGAGAAAAGCAATCTAAGCAAATAAAAAATGAAGCATATTTTTAATACCAAGAAACACTAAATATTGTATAGAAAAGCAAATGTAATTATTGTTTATCAGTGAAAAAACTTATATAGATGCAGAACACAATCCCTAGTCACTAGTTTAACAAACAACAACAAATACACACATACACAGAGACACACACACACACACACACACACACACCCCTATATAATATATATGTACATATATAAGTATATATATATAATTGGACAATGGAAAAAGGAACTGAGGGCTATTAAAGATACATTCAACTATAACGGAAAATGCCAACTCAATTTAAATTTTATATCTCTCATAATAAGAAGTTTTGAGATAGGAAAACTACAGCTGTGGTGCTGGCAGGGTTTGGGCTCCACTTCTCCATGAATGTTAATTTTGCTCTCTGTTCTTTTGGCTTTATGCTCAGGCAGATAGCAAGATAGCAGCAGAAGTTCCAGTGATTGCATTCAATTATGATAAAGTCCAGACACAGAAAGCAAATCCACCTTCTGATACTTCTTATAATCCAGAAAACCTTTCCCAGTAGCTCCTCAGCTATCTTTCCTTAAGTCTTTATGACAAGGTTTAGTATCATACTTACACCTAAAACCAATCACTGTCAAGGAGAATGGACTACCACAATGACATAGAGTCTTAGACCCAGGGTAGACACTGGGTAGGTATCCAACATTATCTGCTGAATTTGGGAAAGGAGGTGCTGAGGGATAGTGAGAGCTATGTTCTCCTCCACCGAAGAAATTAGTAGATAACTTTCTAATATGATTGATTAAGATATTAAAATATAAGTTATTTAGAAAAGTGGTGGTCAGTTATAGTAGAGATTGCTCTAGGGAGCAATTGCTCTACAAAAGCAATTGCTCTAGGGAACAGGCAGGAAGTGAAGAAATAAGGATTTTTTTTCAAACTTTTAAATACATACATGCATATTGCTTAAAACATCAAATAATGTTAAAAGACATTATTTGATGTTTTAAGCAATATGCATGTATGTATTTGATAAGAATGTTATGTACAAAATAAAATCACAATTATTAAGCCTAATGCTATCTAAAATTTTAACAGCATTATATTCCTCTACAGTTTTCTATTACCTTTAGTCAATTTTTTGTTGAAATATATTCAGGTTTGAAAATGTTTACTATTGTAAATCAGGAAGGGTGATCATTGGTTCATTTGATACACTTTAGGCACACTTATAAACATTAAATAATCTAGAGTTTAAGACAAGTTATTAGGAAGAAAATAAGGATTAAAATGGTTGTTCTAAATGTTGCATCACGTATGAATCACATGGAGAGATTTTATAAAATCTCAGTGCTTGAACTGTACCCCAAACCAACAAAATGAAAACTTTTTAGGGGGTATGGGGACAACTACACAGACATGGGTAGTTTTATCTAGAAATCTCTTCTGGTGCTCGAGTGAATACCAAAGTCTGAGATTCGGATAAATTCCTCTCTCTTCCTCCCTACTTCTCTAAAATTAAATCATGATTTAAAAACATTTGCTGTGTTTGTGGTGTAAGTTGAATCAAGATTAGAATTATATCATTTATCATACTCATTACCATTCTCTTTGCATCTTCTCTTATCTCCAATCCACTCCCACACTCCTGCCACTATCCCTCAAGGCAAGGAATCTTAGGAAGCACAAAGATTATAATTGTAGAATGTTGCTCTTTCTTCCTTACTTACTTTTATTATAACGAGTCTTCTATTTCCTCTAGAGGAGCAAAAGATATCCCATCTGTCCTGTCCATTGGGAATGTTCTGCTTCCTTAGCTGACCTTGCTTTCCTTTCAAATGTGTAATTAATATCTTGTACATTCTTGTATTACTCACATTTGGGGTTCTTTCATATAGTCTAATGGCTTGTACTTTTGTTTTTTTTTCTGAGAGTCTCACTCTGTCACCAGGCTGGAGTGCAGTGAAGGGATCTTGGCTCACTGCAACTTCCACTTTCCGTGTGGAGCTAATTTCTTTCTCTTTTTTTTGTATTTTTAGTAGAGATGGGGTTTCACCATGTTGGTCAGGATGATCTTGATCTCGTCACCTTGTGAAATGCCTGCCTCAGCCTCCCAAAGTGCTAGGATTACAGGCGTGAGCCACTGCACTGGGCCATGGCCTGTAATTTTTAACATGGAAAATTTTCTTTCTACTTTATGTTCTATTTTGGTGAATTGGTTAAATTTAGAGACTAAATATATGTAATTTTCTTTTTTTTTTTTTTTTGCATTTTTTAAATAATGGAGTTGTATTTTATATCAGTATTGTCATTACAGGAGAAGCAAAATGTATCATTTTCAAAAATTATTTGTGAAAATGGATTTTTGAGTCTTTAATATATCTTTCTATTATTTTACCAATAGAAAAGTGCATTCAATTTACTTTTTTTGATCAAAACCAAACTTGACAAATATATTGTAATGTTATGCCATCTGTAGCAAGCTGTTGTAATTACCCATCTGTTTCAAATTGCTGTTTTGCTAGTACATTCTTGCTTTTGGTGTTTTGCATAATTAAGTTCATTAAAGCAACACCCTTGAGTTTTAATATTTAGGGTAATATTTTTGAACTCTGCTGTTTGGGAGAATATAAGTCAGTATGTGGAGTTTTGATGAAAGTAGATATTGTATTCCTCACTCATTTGTGTTAATTTGAGACACAGTCTTTTAAAACTAAACTATCATGCAATAATGCATTGTGTAACCTGCTATCTTGAAAGATTTTATACTAAATGAAAGTTAGGCTAAGCGGAATTGACAAGTAATGATAACTTTGATTATATTCTTTTTCTTACTGTGCTTTATGTAAGCATTTAATGAATGTTCATCTGAATTTATATTTATTTTCATTTTGCCATTGATAATTGTTTCCTCCTTGCATTGTATAGTGTTACCTCTATAATATTTTAGTATTCTTAGGATTCAAAAATGCTTTATATAGTTTGTATCAAAATATACTTTTTACTTTTTAAAAAAAAGTTAAGTTCCAAGGTATATGTGCAGGTAAACGTGTACCCTGGTGGTTTGCTGCACCTATCAACCCATCACCTAGGTATTAAGCCCAGCATGCATTAGCTACTTTTCCTAATTATCTCCCTCCCCCAACCCCAACCCAACCCCTACAGGCCCCAGAGTGTGTTGTTCCCCTCCCTGTGTCCATGTGTTCTCATTGTTCAGCTCCCACTTATGAGTGAGAACATGTGGTGTTTGGTTTTCTGTTCTTGCATTAGTTTGCTGAGGATAATGGCTTCCAGCTCCATCCATATCCCTTCAAAGGACATGCTCTTATTCCTTTTTAAGGCTGCATAGTATTTCATGGTGTATATGTACCACATTTTCACTATTCAGTCTATCATTGGTGAGCATTTGGGTTGATTCCATGTTTTTGCTATTGTGAATATTGTTTCAGTGAACATACATGTGCGTGTAGCTTTATAGTAGAATGATTTGTATTCCTTTGATTATATACTCATTAATGAAACTGCCGAGTCAAATGGTATTTCAGGTTCCAGGTCTTTAAGGAATTACCATATTGTCTTTCACAATGATTGAACTAATGTACATTCCCACCAACAGTGTAAAAGTGTTCCTATCTCTCTGCAGCTTTACCAGCATCTGTTGTTTCTTCACTTTTTAATAATCACCATTCTGACTGGCATGACATGATATTTTATTGTGTTTTTGATTTATATTTCTCTAAGGTCAGTGATGTTAAGTTTTTTTTAATATGTTTGTTGGGCACATAAATGTCTTATTTTGAGAAGTGCCTGTTCATGTCCTTTGCCCACTTTTAATTGGGGTTAGTTGTTTTTTTCTTGTAAACTCATTTAAGTTCCTGGTAGACTCTGGATATTAGACCTTTGTTAGATGGATAATTTGCAAAAATTTTCTCCCATTCTGTAGGATGTCTGTTTGCTCTGATGATAGTTTGTTTTGCTGTGCAGAAGTTCTTTAGTTTAATTAGATCCCATTTGCCAATTCTTGCTTTTGTTGCAATTGCTTTTGACATTTTCATCATTAAATCTTTACCCATGCCTATGTCCTGAATGGTATTGCCTAGATTTTCTCCTAGGGTTTTATAGTTTTGGGTTTTACATTTTAGTCTTTAGTCCTTCTTTAGTTAATTTTTGTACAAGGTGTAAAGAAGGGGTCTGGTTTCAATCTTTTCCTTATGACTAGCCAGTTCTTCCAGTACTATTTATTGAATAAGGAAATGCTTTTCCCATTGTTTTTTTTTGTCTGGTTTGTCAAAGATTAGATGGTTGTAGATGTGTGGTTTTATTTTTGAGGTCTTTATTATGTTCCATTGGTCTATGTGTCTGTTTTTGTATCAGTACCATGCTCTTTTGCTTACTGTAGCCTTGTAATATAGTTTGCAGTCAGGTAGTTTGATGCCTCCAGCTTTGTACTTTTTTTCTTAAGATTTTCTTGGTTGTACAGGCTCTTTTCTGGTACTACCTGAATTTTAAAATAGTTTTTTTCTAGTTTTGCAAAGAATGTCAATGGTAGTTTGATGGGAATAGCATTGAATCTATAAATTGCTCTGGGCAGTATGGCCATTTTCATGATATTAATTCTGTCTATACATGATCATGAAATGTTTTTTTTCATTTGTTTGTGTCCTCTCTGATTTCCTTGTGCAGTGGTTTATAGTCCTCCTTGAAGAGGTCCTTTACTTCCCTTGTTAGCTGTATTCCTACATATTTTATTCTCCTTCTAGCAATTGTGAATGGGAGTTCATTCATGATTTGGCTCTCTGCTTGCCTGTTGTTGACGTATAGAAATGCTTGTGATTTCAGCACACTGATTTTGTATCATGAGACTTCGCTGAAGTTGCTTATCAGCTTAAGGAGCCAAAATAATGGGGTTTTCTAGATATCAGATCATGTCATCTGCAAACGAAGACAATTAGAGTTCCTCTTTTCATATTTTCTTTCTTTCTCTTGCTTGATTGCCCTGACCAGAACTTAGATTACTTTGTTGAATAGTAGTGGTGAGGGAGGGCAGCCTTGTCTTGTGCCAGTTTTCAAGGTGAATGCTTTCAGCATTTGCCCATTCAGTGTGATATTGTCTGTGGGTTTGTCATAGATAGCTTTTATTATTTAGAGGTACATTTCTTCAATACTTAGTTTGCTGAGAATTTTGAACATGAAGGGATGTTGAATTCTACTGAAATCTTCTTCTGGAACTATTGAGATAATCCAGTGTTTTCTTATTTTTAGTTCTGTTTATGTGATGAGTTGATCTGCATATGTTGAACTAGCCTTGCATCCCGGCTACGAAGCCGACTTGACTGTGGTGGATACGCATTTTGTTATGCTGCTGGATTCAGTTTGCCAGTATTTTATTGAGGACTTTTGTATCAATGTTCATCAGGGATATTGGCCTGATATTTTCTTTTTTTGTTGTATCTGTGCCAGGTTTTGGTATCAGGATGATGCTGGTCTCCTTCACTTATGAAGCTAGTTTGGGCAAATATAAAATTCTGGGTTGGAAATTCTTTTTTTTTTTTCATGAATAACAGCAGACATCTGAGTGGAAACCTTACAATTTCTTCTGGCTTTTAGGGTTTCCACTCAGATGTCTGCTGTTAGTCTGATGCCTTCCCTTTGTAGGTGATGTGACCTTTCTTTCTTGCTGCCCATTACATTTTTTTTTTAACTTCAACCTTGGAATATCTGATGATTATGTGTCTTGAGGTTGATCTTCTCGTAGAATATCTTACTGTGGTAAGATATTTCCTGAATGTGAGTGTTGGCCTGCTTTGTAGGTTTGTGAAGTTCTCCTGGATGATATCCTGAAGTATATTTTTCAATTTGGTTCTATTCTCCCTGTCTCTTTCAGGTACCTCAGTCAGTTGTAGGTTCTATCTTTTTACATCATCCCATAGTTGTTAGGAGTTTTGTTGATTTATTTTTATGTTTTTTCTCTGATCTTGTCTGCCTGTCTTATTTCAGCAAGATAGTCTTCAAGATCTGAGATTTTCCCCACTTGGTCTGTGTGGCTACTGATACTTGTTGCATTGTGAAGTTCTTGTGTTGTATTTTTTTAGTTCCATCAGGTCATTTATGTTTCTCTCTAAACTGGTTATTCTGGTCAACAGCTCCCGTAATGCTTTATAATGATTCTTGGCTTCTTTGCATTGGGTTAAAACACACCCCTTTATTTAACTCAGTGAAGTTTATTATTACCTATCTCTTTCAGTTCATCCATCTCAGCCTCAGCCCAGTTCTGTGCTTTTCTGGAGAGGTGCTGTGATCATTTAGAGAAGAGGCACTCTGACTTTTAAAATTTTCAGCATTTTTGTGTTGATTTTTTCTCATCTTCATGGGTTTACCTACTTTCGATCCTTGAGGCTACTGATGTTTGGCTAGCATTTCTGTGGGGTTTTTGCTGATGTTGTTGTTGCTGCTATTTTTTTTTAGTTATTTTATTTTATTTTATTTTATTTTATTTTATTTTATTTTATTTTATTTTATTTTATATTCAGGCTCCTTTTCCTCAGGACTGCTGTGCTTTGTTGGGGATTAGCTCCATGTTCTATTTGCCTGGGTTCCTCACACACCTTGAGGTATCACCAGTGGAATCTGCAGATCAGCAAAGATAGGTCCCTACGCCTTTCTCTAGGAGCTCTGTCCCTGGGGGGCACTGGCCTGATGGTGTCTGGAAGGCCAAAACTCTCCTCTATAAGGTGTCTGGAGACCCCTGTTGGGTGGTCTCACCCAGTCAGGAGGCACGGGGTCAGGGACCTGCTTAAAGAAGCAGTCTGGCTGCCCCTTGGTGGAACAGGTACTTTGCACTGGGGGGAATCTCCTTGGTCTGGACTGCCAGGACTCCTTGGAGCCAACAGGTTGGAAAGATTAAGTGCACTGAACTGGAGACCGTGGCCACCTTTCCCCACAGGGGCTCCTTCCCAGAGAGATTAGAATTCTGTCCATAAAGCCCTGGCTGGAGTTGCTAAAATTCCTACAGGGAGGCCCCATCCCATGAGGAGGAGAAATAAATCTGGGTCCCACCTAAAGAAGCCTGGCCACGATCTGCCACAGGTGCTGTGTACAGCGTATTGTGGGGAATTCCTCCCAGTTCAAACCACCCAGTCTTCCTGGCACTGGCAGGAAAAAATGGCTGAAAGTGATGGTGGTCACCCCTCCCCTGGGAACTTGGTCATCTTAGGCAGTCTCCAGCCTGCTGTTGCTGGCCGCCACCTGAGTGGTCCCAAGAGTCTTCTTCACAGTTCTGTCCTTGGCACCCAAGGCCCTGGTGGCATGGGTTCACGAGTGTATCTTCTAATCCGAAGGTTGCACTAATCTATGGAAAAATCATGGTTTCCCTGGTGGGGTAGCACAGTCACTCACTGCCTCTCTTAGCTGGGGATGGGAGGTCTCCTTACCCCATGTGGCTCCTGGGTGGGCTATAGCTCCACCTTGCTTTTCCTCACTCTCCGTGGGTCGCACCAACTGCCTAGTCAGTCCCAGCGAGAGAACCTGGATACCTCAGCTGAAGATGCAGGATTCACTCGCTGTATTCATTGTTCTCGGTGGAGCCACAGTGGGAGCTGCTTCTAATCAGTCATCTTGGCCCCTCCTGTTTTACTTTTATAAAAACTTGTTATACCTAATAGTTTATTTTGGGATATTTGTAAAAGAGTGAACATAACTTTCTTAGGTAAAATGTACTGATTAATTAACTTGCAATACTAAAGTTCATTTTGAATGGAGATTGTATAGTTGATAGAGAACTCTCTCAGCGGCCTTAGCCTTGTGAATTGTGTTAAGTGCTGGAGCTGAGACCTCTAGTTTTACCCACCCAGTACAGCATGCTGAGGTGATCAAAGAAAGCAGAATATTGGACAAGAAGAAATCTGTATTATATATACTATAGACCCTGTGGTGTGTGCTTATTAGTTGTGAGGGCTTACTTTCCACCTTAAGTTTGATATTTGATAATTTAATAATCTGCATGAATTTTTCTTTTCATTTTGCTCATGATTAACCCTGCTTGTCTCTTCATTTTTTAGTTTAATTCTATTCTAGCCATTCATCCCTCTGTGCTCTTTCTCTGAGGTGCTCTCATGAGTGTTCTCTGAGGTGCTCTCATGGAGTGTTCTCACTGACCTTGTGGTATGGCCTGCAGAAGCCTGGGCTCTACATGGTTATCATCACTGCCACATCTCGTGTTCAATTCAAGTTGGTGAACCCCAGTTGAGTGCCTTCTATTTATTACTTCGACAAGTTTCTTCTTTATCATCAACTTCTCTGGAAAACCTTGTCTGATTCCTCCAGGCTGAGTAGGATTTGTGAATTGACAATAGCACACCACACCTATGCTTAGCATTTGCCGAACCATCTTGTAATCTTTGGCTCACTCACCCCTCTTTCTTATCTGCCTGTGAGCTCTATGTTGGGGAGAACGTTGTGTTGCTCACTTGTTGTCCAGTGCCCAGTGTCAGTCACACTGCTGGCTCTGACAGAGCACTTGGGAACCACTATGCAAGAGGCACTGGGTGAATTTTTAGGGAGACCGACATAAATGTGATGCCATTTTACTCTCAAGGAACTTACAACCTAGTTAGGGAGATAGACACACAAGCCACTAACTGTAACACAGTGTGATCTGTTTGTTTATAAGGCTGTGACAGAGAAATGTGCCATGCTGGAGAGAATAAGCAACATATACACGACGGGCAGGGTGGAATTTGGTAAGTCCCTCCTTTCAGGAACTCTCAGTTTGCTAACCTGGACTTCATGAGAGTGTTTAGTATGTATCATAGCCATGTGGAATGGGAAATTTCTGGACAATACAAATATTTCAATCAATAACATCAATAAAGATTTACTGAGCACTGGTATATAGGCTGATGAGTTTTGCAAGAAACAGAGTAAGCATAGCTTTTGCTTTTAAGATGGTAATCCTCAGATGAGAATTATGCCATTAAGTCCTAAAAAGTAAGACTTTAAAAAAGGAAAGCAATAAAGAAAATATTGGATAAGCACCAAAGAGGAAGTCTGTGCTTATTTTCAACCCAAGGTCATACCTATTGAAAACCTTGGACCTCATAGTACTTTTCTGTCCATCCCGTTCCACAGAATGATGAAGCTGTATAATAAGTGGAATGAACAGGTTTGTTGATATGGTTTGAATGTTTGTCCTCTCCAAATCTCATATTGAAATGTGATTCCAAATGTTGAAGGTGGGGCCCAGTGAGGTGACTTGATCGTGGGGGCAGATCCCTTGTGAATGGTTTAGCACCAGCCTCTTGATAATAAGGAGTTCTCACTCAGTTATTTCATATGAGACCTGATTGTTTAAAAATCTAGGACCTTCTTGCTCCTGCTCTCACCATGTGGTTTCCTGGCTTTGTCCTTTACTTCTCCCATGATTGTAAGCCTCCTGGGTCCTCACTAGAATTACAGCAGATGTTGGTGCCATGCATATATAGCCTGTAGAACCACGATCTAATTAAACCTGTTTTTTCAGGTATTTCTTTAGAGTGACAAAGAGAATGGCCTAATATAGAAAATTAGTACCAAGAATGGGGTGTTGCTATAAAGACACCTGAAAATGTGGAAGCAGCTGTGGAACTGGGTAATGGGCAGAGGCTGGAAGAGTTTGGAGGGCTCAGGAGAAGACTGGAAGAGAAGGGAAAGTTTGAATTTCTCAGGGACTGTTAAATAGTTGTGACCAAAATGCTGATAAAAATATGGACAGTGAAGGCCAGGCTGAAGAGGTCTCAGATGGAAATGAGGAAGTTACTGGCAACTGGAGTGAAGGTCGCCCATGTATACCTTAGCAGAGAACTTAGCTGCCCTGTGTTTGTGCTCTAGGAATCTGCAGAAGTTTGAACGTAAGAGTGATAACTTAGGGTATGTGGTTGAAGAACCTTCTAAGCAGCAAAGCATTCAAGAGGTGGCATGGCTGCATCTAACAACCTGCCATCAGACATGGGAGCAAAATAAAGAGTTAAAGTTGAACTTAAAAGGGAGGCAGAGTGTAAAAATTTGAAAAATTTGCAGTCTGCCCTTGTGGTAGGGAAGATATCTAAGCAGCCTATAGAGTAACTAGTTGCTAGAGAGATTAGTAGGAGTGAAAGGGAGCCAGATGTTAATAGCCAAGACATGGGGAAAAGGCCTTGAAGGCATTTGAGAAATCTTCAAGTCAGCCCCTCTCATCACAGCCCCAGAGGCCTCAGAGGAAAGAATTATTTCAGAATCCAGGCACCGGGCTCTTGCTACCTTGTATAGTTTTGGTATGCTGCTCCCCTCTTCTGGCTGCTCTGGATACTACCACAGCTGAAAGGGCCCCAGATACTACTCAGGCCACTGCTTTGGATAATCAAAGCCACTGTAAGCCTTGGTGGCTTCCACATGCTGTTAATTCTGACATGCAGAATGCAGGAGAGAAGGGGGATTCGGCAACTTCCCGTTAGATTTCAGAGGATGTATGAGAAAGCCTGGATGCTCAGGCAGAAAACTGCCAAGGGTGGAACCCTTATAGAGAACTTCTACCAGGGCACACAGAAGGAAAATGTGAAGTTGGAGCGCCTACACAGAGTCTCCATCAGGGTACTGCCTAGTGGAGCTGTGGGAAAGAGGCTGCCGCTCTCCAGACCTGAGAAAGGTACCATCACCAGTGGCTTGCATCCTGTGTCTGGAAAAGCCACAGGGTTGGAACTCTCTAGCCTATGAGAGCAGCCACAGGGACTGCACCCTGCAAAGCTGCAGGGCAGAACTGCCAAAGGCTGTGGGAGCCCACCCCTTGCACCAGCATGCCCTGGATGTGGTACTTGGAGTCAAAGGAGATTATTTTGGAGCTTATATAAGCTATATATATATGTATATTTTTTTAAATTGTACTTTAGATTCTGGGTTACATGTGCAGACATGCAAGACTGTTGCATAGGTACATACATGGCAATGTGGTTTACTGCCTCCATTCCCCCATCACCTGTATCTGGCATTTCTCCCCATTTTATCCCTCCCCAACATCCCTATCCCCTGCTGTCCCTACCCTAGTCCCTGCCAACAGACCCTAGTGTGTGATGCTCCCCTCCCTGTGTCCATGTGTTCTCATTGTTGAACACCTGCCTATGAGTGAGAACATGCAGTGTTTGATTTTCTGGTCTTGTGTAAGTTTGCTGAGAATGATGGTTTTGGGATTCATCCATATGCCTACAAAGGAAACAAAATCATAATTTTTTATGGCTGCATAGTATTCCATGGTGTATATGTGCCACATTTTCCTTGTCTAGTCTATCATCAGTGGGCATTTGGGTTGGTTCCAGGTCTTTGCTGTTGTAAACAGTGCCACAATGAACATATGTGTGCATGTGTCTTTACAGTAGAATGATTTATAATCCTTTGGATATATATTCAGCAATGGTATTGCTGGATCAAATGGAATTTCTAATTCTAGGTCCTTGAGGAATCACCACACTGTCTTCCACAATGATTGAACTAATGTACACTCCCACCAACAGTGT
>CAUYQU010050641.1:0-30226 GCA_963574635.1 Cheracebus regulus | reverse complement strand
GTGGGGGTGGTTGCTGTTTGCCTAGATTGCACCCTTCCACACACCCCTGGCCAGCACACAAACACTTAAAAAAAAAAAAAAAAAAAAAAAAAAAAAAAAAAAAAAATTACATCTTTGAAACCTAAGGGAAAGGAAAAAAGTTTTAAGATGCATTTTGAAGTTAAGCTGCCTGATTGCACTAAGGCCAGGAAGGGCTGCAACCTCCTCCTTTGAGGTGGAGTGTTCAGAGGTAGCCACACTAAAGCCAAGGTCGAGCATTCAGTATCCCAATTGCAAGTAGTTGCAAAAGCCCTAAAGCAACTTGCCCTGTAAAGGTCAGCTCTCCGGGGTTGCATTTACATTTTTCTGCTCCTCCTGGCTGAACGACTCTTGAAGTCATCTGTAGCTGACTCTTCTACTGAGATCTCCAATCTGAAGAAAACAGGAAACTGAAGCTATTGGTATTTCATGTGAAGGGCATCCAGCCTCCCGGGCTCTTTGTCTGTATCTGTGTTCACCCTTCCACAACATCATGTGATGTCTCCATGATTTCATCTAACTTCCTAAGTGAGTGCCCTCCTGCAGTCCCCTCTTTGGAGGCGGATTTACTGTGAAGCTACTGAAAGCTTAACCTTCAGTGACCCTCCTTTGCAGGGCCTCTTCCCAGGCCATGGGAAGGCACTGTGTTCACATGGTCATACGCTTTTGTAAAATCTGCAAAGTGAGAGACTTTGCCCACGATTGTTTGGGCTTTGGGCTTCTGTCTTTTTTCCTCTTCCAATGTACTGCAGTGTTTTCCTCCAATGTACTACTCACATAGGGTGGCGTTGCAGTGGCTATGAGATTTTTGAGTAATGTCTTGACATTTTATAGCATAGGTGTAGAGAAATAGATCAATAACAAATAGTGAAGTTTAAAGAAACTTTTCTATACTGTCAATAATTAAAAAATAATTTTTGATAAATTGTGGTAGAAGAAAGACTGAATTAACTTTCTATTTCTATAGAGAATATTGCAAAAGCTTTCATATATAGAGGTAAAGATGTCACAGTAAAAAAAAATTGTAAGTAAAGAGTACTATAGAAGTGTATCAGGCAGTTAACCAGTACAGATAGTGTTTTGCTTTTCTGGATCTTGTGATGTTAGCGGTGTTTGGCAGCTTTAAAAAAATTTGTAACCAGACCAGGTGTGGTGGCTTATGCCTGCAATCCCAGTGCTTTGGGAGAGTGAGGTGGGTGAATCACCTGAGGTCAGGAGTTCGAGAAGAGCCCGGCCAACATGGTGAAATGCTGTCTACTAAAAATACAAAAATTAGCTAGGTGTGGTGGTGCGCCCTGTAATCCCAGCTACTCAGGAGGCTAAAACAGGAGACTCACTTAACCCCAGGAGATGGAGGTTGCAGTGAGCTGAGATCATACCTCTGCACTCTAGCCTGAACCACAGAGCAAGATTCTATCTCAAAAAAAAAAAAAAAAAGAAAAAAAAAATTTTAACCACTTTGTTTTCTAATTATAAAGAAAAACTTTTGGTCACATGCAGTGGCTCATACCTGTAATCCCAGCACTTTGGGAGATTGAAGCAGCTGGATCACCTGAGATCAGGAGTTCATGACCAGCCTGGCCAGCATGGTGAAACTCCATCTCTACTAAAAACACAAAAATTAGCCAGGCATGGTGGCAGGTGCCTGTAATCCCAACTATTTGAGGGGCTGATGTGTGAGAGCTGCTTGAACCTGGGAAGTGGAGGTTGCAGTGAGCTGAGATTGCACTACTGCACTCCAGCCTGGATGACAGAGTTAAGACTCTATCACAAAAAAAAAAAAAAAAAAAGAGATACTTTCGTGCCTAATTTTATACTGAGTTGTGTATTTGTTTATAAAGGGGGCTCCATATATTATATACACGAGCCCTACAAACCCTGAATCTGTGCCATCCCTTTCCATTAATCAGTTTTCTGAAGCATTTCTAATGGCCTAGAGGGACTCCTCCTGCCTCCTTCAGGAGAGTGGGTGGGGGATGGCAGAAAGAAGGCGACATTTCTTGCTGGCCAGTGGTGCTTCTCTATGTATTAAAACACGAAGGCCTCCCAGTCAGGTAGGCCATGGCTGTCCCATGGGGACCCGGCAGAGTTCTGTGACTTGGCCTGTGGTGGGTTTGCACTGCGGCAGCTCTGATAAACTGTTAACTGCATTTCCTAGAATTCCCCTCCCTGAAAAGTTCTGAGGTAACATGGGCAGGGAGGGATGTTTGTGTGTGTCTTAGTCCATTTCCTGTTGCTTATAACAGAATATCTGAAACTGGGTTATTGATAAAGAAAAGGAATTTATTTCTTACCGTTTGGAAGGCTGGGAAGTCCAAGGTCAAGGGGCTGCATCTGGTGAGGGCTTTCTTGCCGGTGGAGATTCTCTGCAGAGTCCCAAGGTGGTCGGGGAGGGCTGAAGGTGCTAGGGTGCTCAGATGTACTTCCTTTTTTTTTTTGTTTGAGATGGGGTACTACTCTGTTGCCTAGGCTGGAGTGCAGTGTTGCGATCTTGGCTCACTGCAACCTCTGCCTCCCAGGTTGAAGCAATTCTCCTATCTCAGCTTCCTGAGTAGCTGAGATTACAGGCATCTGCCACCATGCCTGGTTAATTTTTGTATTTTTAGTAGAGATGGTGTTTCACCATGTTGCCCAGGCTGGTCTTGAACTCCTGAACTCAAATGATCCACCTGCTTTGGCCTCCCAAAGTGTTGGGATTACAGGAGTGAGCCACTGCAGTTGGCACCTCTTTTATAAAGCCACCAGTGCCACTTCCATGAGAATCCATTGATCCGTGAACCCATTAGTCCGTGGATGAATCCATCCATCCATGAAGGCAAGGCCACCATAACCAATCACCTCTGAAAGGCCTCATTTCTCCATACTGCCACTTGGGGAATTAAATTTCCAGCACGTGGAATTTGGGGACACATTCAAACCCTAACAATGTGCAAGACTTGGAAGGTGGAAGGAATGGTGCAGCCATATTCCTTTACCCTGGGGAGACTGGGGCAGGGCATGAGGCATCTTTGCAGCTCACGACCTGGGGCTTCTCTGCTGACTTCCTGGATGGCAGGGATGCAGACAGGCTCCGGGCTCCTCCACCTCCTGCGGGATCTCATGTGGTCGTGTAAGCTGGAGGTGTGGAGATGGAGAGCGACCCAGGAGGGTGGCAGCTGAGCCTTAGAGTCCAGCTTGTCCCTGCTTCCTCCACCTCTGCCCACCTTCTCTTCCTGGCCTCCTGCTCTGAGGACTTCAGCCTCCAGCACTGGAAAGGGGAAAACTCTCCTGGACTGTGCACACATCTCTCATGTTCATGTGAGGTCACATTTCTATAACAACACACACACACACCCCACATTGATCATGCTCCAAATCACACAGCCAGTGAGTGACAGTGTGGGCTCCTCGCCAGGCTGGTCTAGTGCCAGAGCCCCCGCATTTCACAGCAAACTTCTCAGCACGCTGTTCAGTGTCCTCGAAATCAGGCCCAGCTTTGTGCCCAATCAAGGGCTCCACAGCTTCCCAAGACCCAGCTATTCCATCGGTGAGTCTTTGAAGTTGTACGTCGCAAAGGTCACATGTGGCCTACTTCTCTGCCTCCTCCACTGCTGTTCACCCCACAGGTTTGCGCCTCTCTCTGCCTTCATCTCTAACCCCCGCCCCGCACCCGCTCCTGCCATACCCATAGTTTAAATTCTGCAACTCTGGACTCCACTTCCTGAGAACTCTGTCGCCTTCCCTGACTACCATCTTCCCCTGCTTGCCACCGTCTTGTGTCATGGTTGGTCTCCGTGGGGATTGACACAGCCAAAGGCAGGACCGCTGACGCCTGTGAGTGGGTAGTGAGTATCCTCCCTGGATTCAGCAGAGGTGTAAGGGCTCTGAGGTCAAAGTAGGCCTTGATCATTACCAAGTGGGACCTGGATTCGTGACTTTGTGCCCCTTGTTCCAAAAAAATTCCAGGATCAAGGTCAGAGGAATTGGCATGTTAGGAAAAGGACGAACTCCCTACATTTGGTGTTGGGCTGGTTTTTCTCACACTTGTCACGGGCCACAGCCCCCTCCTTTCACCACCCAACACTTGTTGCATTTCTACTTCCCCAGTGGGGCCATCATAAACACCTTTCCAGTAATACCTAGGCTCTTCTAGTCTTTTGCCTCCTGTCTGGGACCCCACAAGAGAACTATTATACATACAGCACTCTACATTTCATTCCTCGTGAAAACAGGGAATGAATGATATCTTGATTTTTTTTTTTTTTTTGAGACAGAGTCTTGCTCTGTTGCCCAGGCTGGAGTGCACTGGCACAATCTTGGCTCACTGCAACCTCCACCTCCTGGGTTCAAGTAATTTTCACGTCTCAACCTCCCAAGTAGCTGGGATTACAGGTGCCCACCACCATATTAATTTTTGTATTTTTAGTAGGGAAGGGGGTTTCACCATGTTGGCCAGGCTAGTCTTGAACTCCCAGCCTCATGTGATCCACCTGCCTCAACCTCCCAAAGTACTAGGATTCCAGGTGTGAGCCACCGGGTCCGGCAGATATCCTGAAATTTGTCAAGAGACAACAAGCAGAGAAAAAAAAATCTTCCAGTTCCGCTTTAACTCCGTGAAAAATAGGAGATTCCTACACTTTAGGTAGATGAAGCTTTAATATTCCTGACCCTGGTATGTATGAAAAGCACCCACAACCCCAGGGCCACAGCCTGGGACCTGGGAAGCTGCTGGCAATAACTGGAAAGTCCAGGCCTGAGACTTTTATTCATGAGTTCTCAGGACAGGACTCGTGTAATGAATCCTCTTGGGTTTTGAGATTCAGAAAAACTCAAACCAATCCCCATTCCTGGAAGGATTAAGAGCCTATCATTTTGTGTGTGTGTTTAAATTTGCCCTCTGGCTGGGCGCATTGACTCACTCCTGTAATCTCAGTGCTTTGAGAGGCTGAGATAGGAAGAATTTCTTGAGCCCAGGGGTTGGAGACCAGCCTGGACAACATAGCAAGACCTCGTCTTTACAAAAAATTTTTAAAAGTAAAAATTAGCTGGGAAGGGTGGCATATGCCTATAATCCCAGCTGCTCAGGAGGCTGATATGGGAGGATTGCTTGAGCCAAAGAGTTCGAAGCTGCAGTGAGCTATGGTCGTGCCACTGTACTTTAGCCTGGGTGATAGAGCAAGACCCTGTCTCAATACTAATAATAATAGCCGGGCACAGTGGCTCATGCCTGTAATCCCAGCACCTGGGAGGCTGAGGCGGGTGGACCACCTAAGGCCGGGAATTCGAGACCAGCCTGACCAACATGGAGACCCTGTCTCTACTAAAAACACAAAAATTAGTGGGGCATGGTGGCGCATGCTTGTAATCCCAGCTACTCAGGAATCTGAGGCAGGAGAATTGCTTGAACCCAGGAGGCGGAGGTTGCGGTGAGCCGAGATCACGCCATTGCACTCCAGTCTGGGAAACAGAGGGAAACTGCCTCAAAAAATAAAAAAATAAATAAAATAATAATAATAATATAATAATAATTTTGCACTCTGGGATCATTCAGGCTTCCAGGAAAAGCTTGGCAGGCTGGGCATGAGTAGAAGCAGTTTATTAACCGAGGGCTCAGGCTAGGTGGCAGCTGCTGTATGGCCGTGGTCCCCAACCTTTTTGGCCCCACAGACCAGTTTTGTGGAAGATAATTTTTCCACGGACCAGGTTGGGGTGGCAGAGGGGAATGGTTTCGGGATGATTCAAGCACATTCCATTTATTGTGCACTTTATTTCTATAATTATTACTTTGTAATATATAATGAAATAAGTATGCAACTCACCATAATGTAGTATCAGTGGGAGCCCTCAGCTTGTTTTCCTGAAACTAGACGGTCCCTTCTGGGGGTGATGGGAGACAGTGACTAGATTCTTATCAGACACTAGATTCTTATGGAGTGTGTGACCTAGCTCCCTTGCGTGTGCAGTTCACAGTAGGGTTCACGCTCCTATGAGAAGCGAATGCCTCTGCTGATCTGACAGGCAGCGGGCCTCATGGGGCATGCAAACAATGGGGAGCGATCCCTGCTATAAGCCACAACCAGGAGGAGGCCCGTGGGGCATCTGATGGGTCACTGCAAGGCTGTGGGTAAGCAGGGAGCTATGTCCATATCCTCTAATAAGAACAGGTACCATTTATTGACACCCTGCCCTGTGCTGTGTATATTGCTCTGCCAACCCTCATAACACATCTAGAGATAAGGGTAGTGGCCATTTATCTTGATTTCTGACTGTCTGGCATCTTTTGAATGCTCTTGCTCTATTGAGATAATTTTCAGTCTTTTTTTTTTTTTCTTGAGAGTCTTGCTCTGTTGCCCAGGCTGGAGTGCAGTGGCGTGATCTTGGCTCACTGCAACCTCCACCTCCCAGGTTCAAGTGATTCTCCTGCCTCAGCCTCCTGAGCAGCTAAGATTACAGGCACCTGCCACCATGCCTGGCTAATTTTTGTATTTTTAGTAGAGACGGGGGTTTCACCTTGTTGGCCAGGCTGGTCTTGAACTCCTGACCTCATGAGCCACCTGCCTCAATCTCTCAAAGTGCTGGGATTGTAGGCGTGAGCCACCTCGCCCTGTCATAAATATATATATATTTAAAAAGAACCCACAAAACAGAGATGTGAGAAACAGAAGTGAAGATGTTGCTGGCTTCTGCCCGATGGGCGCTCATTTCGTGTAGATTGTTAAGGAAACAGCAACAGTTCCGATGTCAAAAACTGTGCTTGCCTTGACGCAGCATAACCACACCGTAGGAATCAGTCTCAGTGAATCCAGTCCCTGTTTTACAACCACACAGGAGTTGCCAGTCAGCATTTCTGGTGACAGAACTGCATTGCCACACTGACGGGGTGCAATACTAGCCACAAATGAAGAAACCTGATGTTTTCATTTTCTCGGGAAGCCTGGGCACACATGAGTGACTTCCACAGGGCTCTCTGAACTGCTGGGACCACACTAGGGGCCTTCACCCTTCCGTGTGGGACTCTGAAGATGCAGGGAACCAGGATGAGGACGCCCAGCTTGGAGATGGGCGAGCCAGTCTCTTCTGCCAGCGCACCCCGCGGAGGCCTGGCCGGGCCCCGGTTCTTGGAGGCTGCATTAGATCCCTGTGGCTGCTGTAACGCAGCCCCACAAACTTAGTGGCTTGCAACAAAAATTCATTCTCTTACAGTTCTAGAGGTCAGAAATCCCAGATGGCGCTGGGTGTGGTGGCTCATGCCTGTAATCTCAGTGCTTTGGGAGGCTGAGATGTGAGGGTCGCTTGAGGCTAAGAGTTGAGAAGAACCTGGGTAACATAGCAAAACTCTATCTCTACAAAAAATAAAACATTAGCCAGGTGTGGTGGTGCCCGCCTATAGCCCTAGCTACTCAGGAAGCTGAGTTGGGAGGATCGCTTGAGCCAGGGAGTTGGAATCTGTAGTGAGCTATGATCGCACCACTGCATTCCAGCCTGGGTGACACAGCAAGACTCTATAAAAAAGAAAGGGACATCAGTTCCATATAACCCAAAGCCTGGGTAACAGAATGAGACCCTATCTATAAAACAAAAAGAAGCTGGGCGCGGTGGCTCATGCCTGTAATCCCAGCACTTTGGGAGGCCAAGGAGGGCGGGTCACCTGAGGTCGGGAGTTCGAGACTGCCCAACATGGAGAAATCCCATCTCTACTAAAAATACAAAAAAAAAAAAAAAAAAAAAATTAGCCGGGCGTGGTGGCACATGCCTGTAATCCCAGCTACTCAGGAGGCTGAGGAAGGAGAATCACTTGAACCCCGGAGGTGGAGGTTATGGTGAGCTGAGATCACGCCATTGCACTCCAGCCTGGGCAACAAGAGTGAAACTCCATCTCAAAAAAAAAAAAAAAAAAGAGAGAGAGAAGAAAAAAAGGAAAGAAAGGAAGGCTGGTTGTGCATGCCTGTAATCCCAGCTACTCGGGAGCCTCAGACAGGAGAATCTCTTGAATCCAGGAGGCAGAGATTGCAGTGAGCCACCATGATACCACTGCACTCCAGCCTGGGCGACAGAGCAAGACTCTGTCTCAGGAAAAAAAAAAGAAGGAAGGAAGAAAGAAAGAGAGAGAAACCCAAAATGGATTGGCAGAGCTGTGGTCCTTCCAGAGGCTATGGAGAGAATCTGTTCCTTGCCATTTTCAGCTTCTAGAGAGGCTCCCGCATTCCTTTATTCTGTTTTTGGCGGGGGGCCGGGGGCGGGAATGGAGTCTCACTCTGTCTCCCAGGCCACAGTGTAGTGGCATGATCTGGGTTAACTGCAACCTCTGCCTCCCGGGTTCAAGTGATTCTCATGCCTCCACCTCCTCAGTAGCGGGAATTACAAGCACATGCCACCACACCTGGCTAATGTTTTTGTAATTTAGTAGAGATGGGGTTTTGCTATGTTGGCCAGGCTGGTCTTGAACCTCTGACCTCAGGTGATCCGCCCACCTTGGCCTCCCAAAGTGTTGGGATTACAGTTGTGAGCCTCCGTGCCTGGCCACAATCCTTAACTCATGCTTCCCACTTCCATCTTCAAGCCAGCAGTGTGGCACCCTCATCTCTGCTTCCATCACCATCCCTCCTCCTCGGACCCTTCTGCCGGCCTCTTCCCCACGTGAGGACCCTTGTGATGACACGGAGCCCACCCTTAATCTGGGATCATCTTCCCATCTTGAGAACCTTAGTTTAGTCACATCTGCCAACTCCCCTTTATCATGGAAGGTAACATATTCACAAGTTTTGGGGGTGAGGTTGTGGCCATCTTTGGGGGTCATTATTTGGTCCACCACAGGGGCTGCACAGAATGACACTGGACAGATAGGTGGCAGCTCTCAGTGTCTGGACCTTGGACTCTTTGCCCCACTTCCATCTTGGACTGTCCCCTTCACTCCTGCCCAGCGTGTGGGCGCACACACAATCACCTCTCCCCACACGTGACACACACCCTGAGCCTGGCGGCCCTAGGGAGCCACCATGCCAGCATTCCCCTCCTCTCAAAATCTGTAGGCCTATGGTCCCTGCACGGCTACACTTCCTGGGGCTGGTTTTTGCCCTTTTCTTGTTAAATTCAGTGTATTGTTAAATTAGCTTAGTCAAAGCCTGCCTTAGCCGGGCACGGTGGCACGTGCCTGTAGGCCCAACTATTCGGGAGGCTGAGGCTGGGGGATCGCTTGAGCCCAGGAGTTCTGGGCTGTAGTGCACTATGACGATTGGGTGTCCACGCTAAGTTCGGCATCAATATGGTGACCTTCTGGGAGTGGGGACCACCAGGTTGCCTAAGGAGGGGTGAACCCGCCCAGGTCGGAAATGGAACCGGTCAAAACTCCTGTGCTGATCAGTAGTGGGATCACATCTGTGAATAGCCACTGCACTCCAGCCTGGGCAACATAGCGAGACCCTGTCTCTTTAAAAAAAAAAAAATTAATTAAAAAAAAAAAGCCTGCCTGAAACTAAGGAATAGGTAGAAAGATTAAAATTGTTTTCTGGGACTGGGGATTGAGGGCAAGTAGGGGTGGAAAGGAGTTGCTGCACTTCTTAAATAATCTGTCCAAATCCATTTATGGACTAGACTACAACTTCCTAGTTGCCAAAAGGTGACAGTGGGGACCTGGCCTGGGCAGTGTGGCCAGTCATTAGGTCTACGTGGGGAGGGAGAGATTACTGGGACAGCAGAGTTCTTTATTTAATTCGCTCCTCTCCACAAACAGTTTTCCGGGTACACGTTCCCTTGCAGAGGTTCACGGCAGGACTGAGACTTCCAGGGAAAGCTGGTGTGAGGTGTAAGAATCCAAGCCTCCAGGAGGCCGGGTGCAGTGGCTCACACCTGTAATCCCCACACTTTGGGAGGCCAAGATGGGTAGATCACTTGAGGTCAGGTGTTCGAGACTAGTCTGGCCAACATGGTGAAACCTCATCCCTACTAAAAATTTAGAAATTAGCTGGGCGTGGTGGTGGGTGCCTGTAGTCCCAGCTACTTGGGAGGCTGAGGCAGGAGAATCGATTAAACCCAGGAGGTGGAGGTTGCAGCGAGCTGAGATTGCACCACTGCACTCCGGCCTGGGCAACAGAGTAACATTCCGTCTTAAAAAAAAAAAAAAAAAAAGAGAGGGAAGGGCAGTTTACAGACACACGCATTTTCCTTTTAGTCTGACTTCTGCTACAGGAAGTGGCTACTTTTGCTTTTGTTAGGGCTGGGACCTCCGTTGGGGCCCTTAGTATTTGGGCTAACTTAAAATTGAATTTTATTGAATTGTAATTGGAATTGTTTGGAACTTGTAAACTTAAATACACACTTCTTTTGTTTGTTTTTGCTTTTAAAGACAGGATCTCTGTCTGTTGCCCAGGCCGGAGTACGGTGGCACAATCCTATTTCACCACAGCCTGGAGCTCCTGGGATCAAGCCATCCTCGTGTCTCAGGGTCCCGAGTAGCTGGGACTACCAGTACGTGCCCGTAGTTTCAGGAGCTTCTCTACAGATGCAGTCTTGGCTTTGCAAAGCCCTAACTATGCCTTGGGCCAGAGATAAAGGAGATGCCTAATGCCTCACATTCACTTTCAGCATTGCTGAAGCTTCAGCCTTCCTTTGGTTAACCCCTGGGTATAGTGACACTCAGGTATCGCCACTGGGCGTCGTAAATCATTATGTAGGGATTAGGCTACATTTGGTGGGTGTTAAATACATTGTTAATGTCCTTTCTTTCGCTGAGGTCTTAAGCTATTGCTGCTGTGAACTTTCTTTTTATCTTGGAACCCTCAAACACCATAGCGTGTGGCTTCTGGTATATCCATACAAAACAAATCCAAACAAAGCAAACACAAATTCATGTGGGTACCTCTGTGGGTGAGGACAAGAGTAGAGAGAGCCTCGGAGGGGTGACGCATGTTCAGAAAGGACATGGTGTTCTGGAATATGGTGCCTTCTCTCCCTCCCTCCCTCCCTCCCTCCCTCCCTTCTCTCATGTATTTAGCACATACTTACTTATTGAGCATCTATTCTATGCTAGGCCCTGTTCTGAGCACAATAGATAAAAATTCAGTCTTCATTTGTATAGTGGTGAAAAAAAAAAAACCTCTGAGCTTGTGGAACTTATGTTTTAGTGGCAGTGGCAGAGAATGCCCAGTGAATCACTGAACACAGCATCCAGCGTCTGGAACGATGGTGAATGTGTGATGGAGAGGACCTGTGTGGTTTGCAAGTTGGGCTACATCCAGTCCCAGGTGATCTTCTTGGGGTCTGCAGTAGGAGATTCTGTGAAAGCCCCTCCCTTTCCTTTGTTCTGGCGTGGGAGGTGGGGAGCCCCTGGAAGGAACTGGGGTGACCCCTCTGGCTGTGCTAGACAAGCACCGATCCACAGAGCTTTTCAACATCCCTAAGGCGCTCGGGGGTGTCCACGGAGTGGCAGTGTCTTCTCCTCTGTCAATGGGCTGCACCCCCAACTCATAGTCTCATGACCTGCTCTGGCTTGGGGAAGCCTCCACCCTGCCTGGGCCTCACAGTACATGCAGCGGGAAGGGCACCATTCCTCTCAGCACTGTCTGGTCCAATACCCAGGGACCTGGGCACACCCACAGGTGCCTCCTAATTCATTCCCGCAGGAAGCTTAGGGGAATCTAGGCAAAGGAAGCTCCAGAACCCACCTTACTTAAGACTCAGGGACATTCCTGTTTTCCAAATGAACATCACTCACATTGCCTAGGAAACAGCCTCACCTCAAAGAACGTTGGTTCAAATGAAGGTAACACTACCAAATATGATATTCTAATGCTGAGGCTTTGACTTATCCACATATCAAAAAGAGATTCAGCCAGGTGCAGTGGCTCAAACCTGTAATTCAAGCATTTTGGGAGGCCAAGATGGGAGGATTGCTTGAGCCCAGGAGTTCAAGACCAGCGTGGAAAATGTGGCAAAGCCTCATCTCTCAAAAAAAAAAAAAAAAAAAAAAAAAATTAGCTGGGCTTGGCACCTGTAGTCCCAGCTAACTGGGAGGCTTAGGCAGGAGAATCACCCGAGCCCTGGAGTTTGAGGCTGCAGTGAGCCATGACTGTACCACTACATTCCAGCCTGGGTGGTAGAGTGAGACCCTGCCCGGCCCTCTGCCAAAAAAAAAAAAAAAAAAAAAAAAGAGCCACATTCTTTTACTTTTTATTCCTCAACAAATACTTATTAAGCATTCCTTAGATGTCAGGCATTGTTCTAGACACTTGAGATACATCAGTGATCAAAGCATTGTTGCTAAACTTAAACTTCAATCTACTGTAGGACTCTTTTTCCTTCCTTCTGTTATTTCTTTATTTTTAAAATTAAAACAGGGGTCTTGCTATGTTGCCCAAGCTGTCCTTGAACTCCTGTGCTCAAGCAATCCTCCCACATCAGCCTCCCAGGTAGCTAGAACTTCAGATGTGCACTGCCCAGCCTAGCTCTCAAGAACTTGATAATTATCTACAAGTACAATGTATCGCATAAATAGGAAGTGAGACGGATCACTGGGCAGATTTGATTTACTGAAAACATGATGCACTTCCTCACCTAGATTGGTTTTTTCAGTAGCCTAAAGGGTGGGTCTTTTACCAAGTAGCTGGGAACTGCTGTACGTCTCTTCACAGCACTCGGAAACAAGAACCATTAAATCGCTTTTGCTGTCTAAGTCAAATTATATCAGGCTCCATGCCCAACTTTCCAGGGTTTTGTGGTTGGATAAAGCCTGGGAAAGGTGTGGAGGGCTGGCTGGGCTGGTCTTGAATCTGCTGTGAGCACAGCTGAGATGCTTAGTGTTAAAACGCGCCCGCTGAGTGAAGAGACCCCTCCAAACAGGCTTTGTGTGAGCCACATGGCTGTTTATTCATCGGGCTGCGGCAGGCTGAGTCTGAAAAGGGAGTCAGCGGAGGGTGGTGGGATAGGGGTTGGTTTTATAGGTTTGGGCAGTTTTTGCAAGCTGGGAGCTGGTGGTAGGGTCTGGAGTCACGAGGTTGACCAAGGTCAGTTACAAAGTCCAACTGCCTTATCAACTGGGGCCGCAATAAAGAGCAATAGAGAATGTCTCAAAGTTAATTAGGTCCCCAGGGGCTGATCATTTCCTCCCCTTTTCATGGTCTTCCAGTTACTTCAGATTTTCCAGGAACTTATCTGGATTGTCTGTGCAGGTCACAGAAGTATGGCGTCCATGGCACCGTCAGTCAGCCTAAAAGACCTTACACTCAGCAGTTTATCCAAAGAGGGTGGAGCTGCTGTTTGAGGCTCCCTACTCCTGGAATCTTTTGAGGTTCCAGGCATCTGGGTCCCCCTCATCTATGGCTACTCAAGGCTCCACGCCCAACTTTCCAGGGTCCTAGGGTTGGACAAAGCCCAATAAGGTGCGGAGAGATGGCTCTCCCTGGGGAACCCTCCCACCCAGCCTCCCTGCCTGCTGGCCCACTCCCTTCCTCCTGGACGGGCCTTCCAACCCTGGAGCCTACGGCTGGGAAACTCCTATCTGGAGGTGATGATGGAGAAGGAGACAGGTTCTTTTTTGCAGGGGGTTCTCGGATGTGTAGGGGCTACCCTCCTACAAGCATTTCCCCCAAACGGTAGCAGTGTAGTCTCGCTGTCTTGCCCAGGCTGGAGTGCAGTGGTGCAATTTTGTCTCACTGCAACCTCCACCCCCTGGGTTCAAGCGATTCTCCTGCCTCATCCTCCTGAGTAGCTGGGATTACAGGTGTGCGCCACCATGCCCAGCTCATTTTTGTATTTTTAGTAGAGATGTGGTTTCACCACGTTGGCCAGGCTGGTCTCGAACTCCTGACCTCAAGTGATCTGTCCGTCTCAGCCTCCCAAAGTGCTGGGATTACAGACGCAAGCCACTGCACTCTGCCATCTTAGATTTCTAAGACATTTGTCAAAAGCTAGAAAACAGTATTGCCATCTTAATATTAACTAAACTTCAGGTTTTATTTGGATTTCACCAGTTTTCACATTAATTTCCTTTTTTTCTGTTCCAGGAAACAATCCGGAGCCCTGTATGCAAAGTCACCCCCAAATTTTGCAAAAGGAGCTGATAAACCAAAGAATGTGGCAGACAAATCCAGTTTGTCAGAAAAGGGTAGTTTATTAGGGAGCTTACAGACAGGAGCTTGGTCTTGGGCAGCACAAGACAGGTATATCTCCCACTGTTACTCCCAGATCCTGGACTTGTATGCCACAGGGAAAGGGGCTGTGTGCTCTGCAGGGAGGTGACCTTCCAGGAAAAGACAAGAATACGATTTATGTGTGTCACAGCCTGTAAACTGTGTGATAACATCAAGCTTGTTTTGACCTAGGGGCAGGATTTACAGTAAGTACATACTCTTATGCAAGGAACGGTAGAGTAGAAATCTTTACAGGCATTTCTGGAACTGGGTTAGTCAGAAGCCAACACAGCAGATCAGCATCCAAGTTGGAGTTGCTTTAGCTCACAACCACATTGTGCCACCTTGGCTTCTTTTTGAAGTGGCAGATAGAAACTTACAAATAGGGTGGTATTAATTATATGTAGCCTTGTCGGTGCTATGGAATGTAGACTCTCTTTTGACTTTAGTTTGCTCATTTTTTAAAATCAATAAAAAAGTTAAGCAACTGGATTTGTCCTTTAAAAGCAAGAGCTTGCTAAAGGGGTAAAAGTTTTACTTTCTCTTATTTTATTTTTTGAGACAAAGTTTTGCTCTTGTTGCCCAGGCTGGAGTGCAATGGCATGATCTGGGTTCGCTGCACCCTCTGCCTTCTGGTTTCAAGCAGTTCTCTTGCCTCAGCCTCCCAAGTAGCTGAGGTTACAGGCATGTGCCATCATGCCCTGCTAATATTTGTATCTTTATTAGAGATGGGGTTCCACCATGTTGATCAGGCTGGTCTCGAACCTGACCTCAGGTGATCTGCTGGCCTCGGCCTCTCAAAGTGCTGGGATTGCAGGTGTGAGCCAGCACACCCATGCAATTACATATGATTTCACATATGTTAAAAACTTATCGTGCTCGCTTCGGCAGCACATATACTAAAATTGGAACAATACAGAGAAGATTAGCATGGCCCCTGTGCAAGGATGACATGCAAATTCGTGAAACGTCCATTAAAACAAAAACAAAAACAAAAACTTATCAAGACCAGACGTGGTGGTGAAACTCCATCTCAAAAAACAAAAACAAAACAAAAAAAACCTTATCAAAATGTATATTTAAAACGTGTGGCCAGGCACGGTGGCTCACGCCTGTAATCCCAGCACTTTGGGAGGCCGAGGTGGGCAGATCACGAGGTCAAGACATTGAGACCATCCTGGCCAACAGGGTAAAACTCTGTCTCTACTAAAAATACAAAAAAATTGGCTGGGCATGGTGGCGCGCGCCTGTAGTCCCAGCTATTCGGGAGGCTGAGGCAGAAGAATTGCTTGAACCCAGGAGGCGGAGGTTGCAGTGAGCCAAGGTTGCACCACTGCACTCCAGCCTGGTGCCTGGTGAGGGAGTGAAATTCTGTCTCAAAAAAAAAAAAAAAAAAAAAAAGCACAGCATAATATATAGCAGTTATACTTCAATTAAGCTGTGAAAAAAGGGACAAAAACTGTACGCAGACACCTTAAAAATAGGGTTGTAAAATGCTCAGTCGCTGATTGCTGCAGTAGTAGTCCATCTGTATACCCAAATGCGACCTCTTAGAGAACCTTAATAAGAATTTTAACCTAGGAATGTCCCACCCTTGATCTGAATTGGAAATTCAGGCATTTCCTCCCATGGAAATCAGTTTAGGACCCATACATAAAACTGATGCCTATTCAATGCTGGTGGCTCTGACCCCCAGGTAGTTCAAGGCCTAGGGAAATGCTAGTGTCACTTTGGGTTTGGAGAGGCCAACAACCCAGTGATGTCATTAACTACCTGAGGCTCACCTGCGGCAGTCTGAAGGTTACTGGAACTGCTAAGAAGTGAAGTTAAGCCAAGGGGCCGGAGCTCTTCCCACGGAGTGCAGGTGTCATACTCGTCCTGCGTTGAAGGATTTTTAAAAACCAAGCATCCGGCTGGGCGCAGTGGCTCACACCTGTATCCCAGCACTTTGGGAGTCTGAAGTGAGAGGATCACTTCAGGTCAGGAGTTTGAAACCAGCCTGGCCAACATAGTGAAACCCCGTCTCTACTAAAAATACAAAAATTAGCCAGCCATGGTGGCAGGTACTTGTAATCCCAGCTACTCGGGAGGCTGAGGCTGTAAAATCGCTTGAACACAGGAAGCTAAGGTTGCAGTGAGCTGAGATCACACCATTGCACTCCAGCCTGGGCAACAGAATGAGACTCCATCTCAAAAACAAAACAAACCAAAACCAAAACTAAAAGAACAAGTGTCACAGAATCAAATATTTAGGTAATGGGAAAATAAATCCCAACTCACAGCTCCAAAATCCAAAGAGCTCTGAAAATCACAAACTTTTTCTTAACTCCTGACTTGAATTAATGTCAAGCTAGATATAGTCCTTAATTCTTCCATTAAATGGGAAATGGATATACCTTCCCTAGAAAATTATAAGCGGTTTGATTATAGGGTGCCGCCCACAACGTGCTGAGCGTGCTACCTAATATCACCTGTACCATATCGCCTTTCTACAATGCCAAATTAGGCTGGGTGCTCATGCCTATAATCCCGGCACTTTGGGAGGCCAAGGTGGGAAGATTTATTGAGGCCAGGAGTTTGAGACCAGCCTGGGCAATATAGTGAGACCCCTTCCCGTCTTAAAAACAAGCCAAAAAAACCAAATAATGAAACATTTCTGACCTCTGAGCTTCCCAGATAAGGGGTTGTAGACAGGTGCTGATAACCACATACATCTAGTGAACGCCTTTACTTGAGATGTTATCCTGGGAAATGCTCTCAACCCACTTGTAAAGAAGAGAGCAGTATCCCCTTCTCGCCTGGGAGGAAAACTGAAGCTCAGAGGCCTTGTGTTAGAGGCCAAGTTAGAAACCACAGAACCCACCCTAGCTAGTTTAAGCAGAAAACAAATTTATGGAAGGTCACTGGTAGCAGAATCCTTGGAAGATCCAGGAAGCCGGCTTCGGGGCCCCAAGGCCAGGAGAGGTGCCGAGGTCCCCTTTAGGGGGTTCTAGTGAGCACATTCTTTCTCCACAACCTCACTGGTACCAAGGATATTAAACGGGGTAATATTTGCCCATGAAACTGCTCCCTCCGCCCAAAGATATCTCATTGTTGCTTGATTTGTATTTTGTGACTGTGAGGTTGGCCATCCATTGCTTTAACAACACTTGAATCTCTTTTTCTATAATCACATCTTTTGTCCCCCACTCCTCTTTTTTTTTTTTTTGTCTTACTCTGTTGCTCAGTTTGGGGTGCAGTGGCATGATCATAGCTCACTGCAGCCTCAACTTCCCAGGCTCAAGCTGTCCTCCCACCTCAGCCTCCCAAGTAGCTGAGACTATAGGTGGGGGTCACCATGCCCAGCAAATTAAAAAATACATAGAGAGACGAGGGTCTCACTAAGTTGCCCTGGCTGGTCTTAAACTCCTGGGCTCAAGCCATCCTCCTGCCTCAGCCTCCTAAAATGCTGGAATGACAGGTGTGAGCTACCATGCCTGGCTGTTGCCCTTTTTTGAGTGGGTTACTGTCTCCTCTAAAAATTGATTCATGTATTTGTGCTCCCTCCCTGGGCATTTGATGCTGGTGACCGGTACCTGCTCCAGGCACCCCACAGGGCAGGATCCACCCTCCTGGAAGCAGTTCCACTAACCTGGGGAAAGCCCAGATGGCAAAGGAAGGCGTGGATTGCAGCCTGGGATGGCCGGAAGCACTCAGGTAAACCTGGCTTGGACTGCCTGAAGCCATCATCAGAGAAGCTTGGGAAGCTGGGCTCAGCTACCAGGCTGGGTTGGAACTAATGGGAAAAGGGTGGATAGAGGAAATTTCCCTTCTGAGTCATGCCGTTTGGCCACCCTACACTCAGTGCAGTCTCGGCAGCTTCGCGATCGGCTTGTAAACCTGTATCCAACCCACTTAGTGAGAATAACCAGCTGGTTCATATGATGCTTGCTGCTATGCGGTTTATGTGAGAAGACACTTTTACCAGTGGTTAAAGTCCTTCGAATTCTTCACCTTTGACAGAGAAGACAAAGGGCCTGTGGTTATTATGTGATAACCACACAGTATCAAAATTTACTTAGCTAAGTGTGAAAGTAACAGTAAGTGCCGCAAACATCAAGGAAGCTCAGGAAACTCTTCCTCGAAGCCTTTTTGACGTTCAGCGCTGCATAAAAATCAGATTCCTCTCAGCTCCTATGCACAGGATGCCCAGAAATAAGACTCTGCGGAATGGATTTTCTTGACACATTCTAAGGTTCGTAGAAGAGATTCTCGATCAGTTATTGAAAGGGAAGAGAGCCTTTCACTGAGATCCAGAGTGGTCTAGGTACACCCTGTTTCTTTCTGGAAACAAGTACATAGGTAAACAGCTCAACTGATGTCTCATTAATAAATGTTTATAGAGAATTGATCAGGCAGCTGGGCGTGGTGGCTCATACCTGAAATCCCAGCACTTGGGGAGGCTAAGATGGGCAGATCACTTGAGGTCAGGAGTTTGAGACCAGCCTGGCCAACATGGTGAAACCCTGTCTCTACTAAAAATACAAAAATTAGCCGGGTGTGGTGGCGCACACCTGTAGTCCCAGCTACTTGGGAGGCTGAGGCAGGAGAATCGCTTGAACCCAGGAGGCGGAGGTTGCAGTGAGCTGAGATTGCACCATTGCACTCCAGCCTGGTGGCAAGAGTGAAACTCTGTCTCAAAAAAACAAAAAACAAAAAAAACTAGGATAGTAAGCTGGGCATGGTGGCTTACACCTGTAATCCTAGCACTTTGAGAAGCTGAGGCAGGAGTATTGCTTGAGGTCAGGAGTTGAGACCAGTCTGGGCAATGTAGTGAGACCCCTGTATCTACAAGAAAAAAAAAATTAACGAGGTATGATGGTGCATGCCTGCATCCCAGCAACTTGGGAGGCTGAGGCACGTGAATCGCCTGAGCCCAGGAGGCAGAAGTTGCAGTGAGCTGAGATCATGCCACTGCACTTCAGCCTGGGCAACAGAGCAAGACTCAGTCTCAAAGAAAAAGGAAAAGAAATTCATGCTGAGGGAAAAAAGCCAGTCACAAAGGACCACGTATCGTACAGTTCCATTAATATGAAATGTTCAGTAAAGGCACATCCAGAGAGACAAAAGGTGCCTCGGTGGTTGTCAGAGGCTGGGGGCGGCGGTGACGGGGTAGGTGTGACTGAGTAATGGGCTTCCTTTCGGGGAAGTGAAAGTATTTTGGAACTAGATACAGGTGATGGTTGCACACCAGTGTGAATGTACTAAATGCCTCTGAATTGTACACTTTAAAATGGTTAATTCATGTTATGTGAGTTTTACCTTGATCATTTAAAAAAAAAACACACACAAAAATGACATCAGGCCCTGCAGCCTTGCTCAATTCCGCCTCCTTCCCTTCATGGATTTGTTACTGTCTTGTCTTGCAAACGAGGACAAGTCACGACTGCGCTTCCGTTTGCTGATCTCTGGAAAGGCAACCCTGATGCTTGCTGGCGGGCGAACCCCCAGGCAGGTTTCCTGTGTCCTCCTCTCAGCCTGGGTCACGTGGTGCTTCCTGTGGCTCACCGCCTCTGCCTCTTGAATCAACGTTGTGACTAAAGCACCGGGCACTGTGCTCTGCACGGTCCCGACTGTCTGGTTTGTCGGGGACTCGGGGGCTTTTCCAGATGCGGGACTTTCAGTGCTGGAACTGGGAAAGTCCGTGGTAAACCAGGATGAGTCAGCGGCCCTGCCTTGTGCTCTAGATAAGTAAGGCGTGCAGAGGTCGAGGCTACAGCTCTCTCCGCGGAGGGGATCTTCCCTCACTGTGAGCACAGAGAAGGGGGCTCCCATGTGCCGGGGGAGGAGGCTGGATCTCAAGGTGGGTGGAGCCGGGACAACACTAGATTAGGGACTGCTAGCAGTTTCTCCTTCTGTTTTGTTTGTTAGTTTTTGAGATGGCATCTTGCTCTGTCACCCAGGCTGTGCCTTCTCAGCTCACTGCAGCCTCAACCTCCCAGGCTTAAGTGATCCTCCCACCTCAGCCTCCTGAGTAGCTGGGACTACAGGAACGCACCACCAGGCACAGCTAATTTTTTTGTATTTTTTTGGTAGAGCCGGGGTTGCCCAGGCTTGTCTCAAACTCCTGGGCTCAAGAGATCCACCTGCGTTGGCCTCCCAAAGTGCTGGGATTACAGGCGTGAACCATCACAGCTCAGCCTAGTTTCTCCTTTTGGAATAAAAACTGGAATTTCCTTTGAGGTCCTTTTTGAGGTCAAGGGCTAACATCATGGGTGGCCTCTTAGGTGACACAGATGACCAACAACTGGTGACGACCAACAACCTGAAAATGATGTCGGTGGTGGCGGGCGCTTGGCAAGACAGTTTTGGCTGAACAAGGGCCTGGGCTTAGCTGCATCTGTGGGTGAAATTAGGGCATAACTCAACCTGGGTTATGCAAAGGGACCAACACATCTTTTTTTTTTTTTCAGGTGATGGGGTCTCGCTATGTTGCCCAGGCTGGAATATAGTGGCTATTCACAGGCACGATCCCACTACTGAACAGCATGGGAGTTTTGACCTGCTCCGTTTCTGACCTGGGCTACTTCACCCCTCCTTGTGGTCTTGGTGGGGGACCTGGTGGTCCCCCGCTCCCGGAAGGTCACCATATTGATGTTAAACTTAGTGCAGACACCTGATCAGCATAGCGCACTACAGCCCAGAACTCCTGGACTCAAGAGATCCTCCAGCCTCAGCCTCCCAAGTAGCTGGGACTACAGCCACCGCACCCAGTTATCTATTTATATTTTATTTTATTTTATTCTTTTTTTTTTTTTTGAGACAGAGTCTCACTCTTCTTGCCCAGGCTGCAGTGCAGTGGCACGATCTTAGCTCACCGCAACCTCCGCCTCCCAGGTTCAGGCGATTCTCCTGCCTCAGCCTCCCAAGTAGCTGAGATTACAGGCGTGCACCACCACCTGCAGCTAATTTTGTAATTTTAGTAGAGACGAAGTTTCTCCATGTTGGACCAACAAATCTACAGAGATGCCGTGGAGACTCTGAGAAGAGTGATTGAGCCTCTCTGCTCTTTCTTTTTTTTCTTCCTTTCTTTTTTTTTTTTTTTTTTTTTTGAGACAGAGTCTCTCTCTGTTGCCCAGGTAGGAGTGCAGTGACATAATCTCGGCTCACTGAAACCTCCACCTCCTGGGTTCAAGCAGTTCTCCTGGATTACAGGTGCCCGCCATCACGCCCGGCTAATTTTTTTGTATTTTTAGTAGAGTCAGGGTTTCACCATGTTGGCTAGGCTGGTCTTGAACTCCTGACCTCAGGTCATCCACCTGTCTTGGCCTCCCAAAGTGCTGGGATTACAGGCATGAGCCACTGCACCTGGCCTCTGCTCTTTCTTTGAAGTTCAGTGTCACTGGAGGATGTCTGATGGGTTGAGGGATGGGGAGAGCTTGGGGCTGAGGCTGATAAAAGAAAGATCTGTAGGGGCCCAGGTTCCCACAAGGCTGGATGCCTGGAGGGGTTAGGGCCAAGGGAAGCCTGAACAGAGGGCTGGAGCAGAAGTCACTTGGGAACAGTGTCATCTGGGTCAACCTGTGAGGGACATAGCCCTGCCAATGCCTGATGAGGTGCCTTCCAGAAAGTGGCTGCTTGTGATTCAAAAGTGGGCCCCTAGACTGGGCGTGGTGGCTCACACCTATAATCCCAGCATGCAGCACTTTGGGAGGTCGAGGCCGGTGGATCACTTGAGCCCAGGAGTTTGAGACCAGCCTGGGCAACGTGGCCAAACCCTGTATTTAAAAAAAAAAAAAAAGCCGGATGTGATGGCGCATGCCGGTAGTTCCAGCTACTCAGGAGGCTAAGGTGGGAGGATTGCTTGAGCCCAGGAGGGTGACACTGCAGTGAGCTGTGATTATGTCACTTCACCTCAGCTTGGGTAACAGAGTGAGACCCTGTTTCAAAAAAAGAAAGTGGGCCCCTAAAATAGTGCTCATAATCACCCCAAAAAGTGGCAACAACCCAAATGTCCATCAACTTATAACTAGATACACAGCATGTGACGTATCCAAACCGTGGAAGTTCTTTAGCAATAGAGGAAAGAAGCACTGATACATGCTATGGCACGGACCAACCTCAAAAATGTGATGCCGAGTGAAAAGCCAGTCACAAAGGTCATGTATTGTATGATCCTCTTTATGTAACATAATTTATATATAAATTAATGGACACCAGGGGCTGGCAGGCAGGGGAGACAGGGAGTGACTGCTAACGAGTACAAAACATCCAGCTCACAGATGCTCTGCTTAATTTTGAGGTCACAGCTTCCTCCGGCATCCTCTGGGGTCTTGCCATTTCTGTGGCCCCATCATCCATGGGTTTTGTTTATGCTTTAAGACCAGCTGTGTGTGGAGGAGTCTCTGAAGCAGGGGGACGATGGGGGAAGAAACCAGGCCAACCCGGCCAGAGCGAGGACAAAGCAGAGTGAGTGCTCCCAGCAACCCGAAGCTTCCACTTTGACCAAATGTGGCTTTCCGGGAGCACACACCCGGCTGCTGCCCCAGGCGCTGGCTTCCTGTCTTGCCAAGCCTCTGCTCTCCTGTTGTGTGAGTCAGAGCAAGTCCCAACGCAGGGCGTGGGAGGCCTGACGAGAGCCCAGCCAGCGTTCTCAGCTCGGCTGCACGTTAGAGACACCAGGCATGTTTAAAGACTGGCATGGTGGAGAGTAAAACTTCCTACTCTCTGAAGGTTTGAGAGTTGAGTCTATGAAACACACTGACAGCGGACAGATTAGCAGGAGAAAAACCATTTTAGTTATGTGCATACACACAGAAGTCCCACCAAATATGAGGCTCAAAAGGCCAGATGATTGAGGTTTATACAGCATTCTGTTTGTGGGTATTTTTGTTTTTTGTTTTTTTTTTTTGAGACGCAGTCTTGCTCTGTCACCCAGGCTGGAGTGCGGTGGTGCAATCTCGGCTCACTGCAATCTGTGCCTCGCAGGTTCAAGTGATTCTCATGTCTCTGCCTCCTGAGTAGCTGGGATTGCCAGCTACTGTGGTGGTAGGTGACACACACCAGTTAGAGCATGGTGAGCAGACCCTGTCCTGCTCAGGAGAATCAGCATCTCAGCTAATAGAGGTATCTCAAAGCAGCCCTCTGCCTGGTACAGATATTTTTTACTGATGTAGATTTCCTTTGTAGATGCAAATTTTCTTTACAAAAGGACAGCTTTTCAGCTACTCCTGTGCCTGCAGTTTCTCAAAATAACCAGCTCAGGCTGGGGGTGCTGGCTGACACCTGTAATCCCAGCATTTGGGAGGCTGAGGTGGGCGGATCATGAGGTCAAGTGATCGAGACCATCCTGGCCAACATGGTGAAAACCCATCTCTACCAATAATACAAAAATTAGCAGGGCGTGGTGGCGTGTGCCTGTGGTCTCAGCTACTTGGGAGGCTGAGGCGGGAGAATCGCTTGAACCCAGGCGATAGTGCCACTGCAGTCCAGTCTGGTGACAGAGCAAGACTCCATCTAAAAAACTAATAATATAAAAAAAATACCAGCTGAAAATATGCCAAGGAAGTATATGTTGGCACGTTCTGATGTCCTATGGCCATATTTAGGGTGGTTTGTCCTGAGCCCCAACATTAGCAATGTTCAGGCCTATCCCCTGCATCTACAAGTCAGTTGGGGAGGGAGGTGGGGCCCCAGGCCTGGAACATGCAGCTAGGGTGACAGCCCCTTTTCTAAAGCGATTTAACACAATAAAGAACATGCAACCAAAAATGGAGAAGAAAAGCATTGCAGAGATGTGTCAGATAGTTAATTTATATAAATATTGTTATTTTCTAGGATGTTTTGATGTTTATATTTGATCCTCCCCGTTTTTTTTTTTTTTTTTTTGAGATGGAGTTTCGCTCTTGTTGCCCAGGCTGGAGTGCAATGGTGCGATCTTAGCTCGCTGAAACCTCCATCTTCCAGGTTCAAGCGATTCTCTTGTCTCAGCCTCCTGAGTAGCTGGAATTACAGGCATGCGCCACCACGCTTGGCTAATTTTTGTATTTTTAATAGAGACAGGGTTTCTCCATGTTGGTCAGCCTGGTCTCAAACTCCTGACCTCAGATGATCTGCCCACTTCGGCCTCCCAAAGTGCTGGGATTATAGGCATGAGCCACCGCACCTGGCCTGGATCCCTTTTTGAATGTTCGTATTTGATCCCTTTTTGAGATTTGTGACCTGTAATCTTATTTTCTTGTTTTACATAAAGATTCCCTTTTGTACCTAATTTTTTATTTTTTTGAGATGGAGTCTCACTCTGTTGCCCAGTCTGGAGTGGAGTGGCGCAGTTTTGGCTCACTGCCACCTCTGCCTCCCGGGTTCAAGCGATTTTCCTTTCTCGGCCTCCCAAGTAGCTGGGATTACAGGCAAGCACAACCATGCCCGGCTAAGTTTTGTATTTTTAGTAGAGACGGGGTTTCACCATCTTGGTCAGGCTGGTCTTGAACTCCTGACATTGTGATCCACCCATCTCAGCCTCCCAAAGTGCTGGGATTACAGGCATGAGCCACCGAGCCTGGCCATATTCTTTTTTTTTTTTTTTTTGAGGCTTTCGCTGTCACCTAGGCTGGAGTTCAGTGACGTGATCTCGGCGCACTGAAGCCTTAACTCCTGCAGCTCAATTGATCCTCCCACCTCAGCCTCTTGAGTTGCTGGGACTACACTGCATTGCTTGGCTGATTTCTTGGTTTTTGTAGAGACAGAGTCTCACTATGTTGCTCAGGCTGGTCTTGAACTCATGGGCTCAGCGCTCCTCCCGCTTTGGCCTCCCAAAGTGCTAGAATTGTAGACATAAGCCACTGCATCTGGCTATATTCTTTTTCTTAAAGAAGGAGTCTCAATATTGTATATGCTTTAGGCCACAAAACTTAGCTCTGTCCCTCAACTAAAGGCTCACTGAAGTTCAGGTTAAGGATTTTGGAAAGAGTCTTTCATGGTAATGTATCAGGACTCCCATAACCTCTCTGTGTCTCATGCTTAGTGCCCCCTTGGTTATAATGGGAGCAGCTGGATCTGTCCATTGTAAAGTGTTGAGATTCACTTGGAGTAGCTGGCAAAATATTAGAGAAATATTAAGGAAAGTTATAGATTATAGTCTCAAACCTTTTGGAAGGCCGAAAGGTTTTGTGAGGACAGGTTGAAGGCAGCGGGTCCATCGTGTTAGGGAAGGGATAGAGACAATAAGAGGCTTTCCCAGTTTAAGTCTTTTACCCCACATCCTTTTGTCTCTACTCTGCTTACTCCTGTAAACTTTGTGCTGGATGGTCCTCTCCAGGGAGATCAAAGGGGAATTACTCGTTAATAGTGTGTACTCTGGGCCCTGAACCTAAAGCTTTTATCATTTGTAAAACCACTCTTTTAACCATGCTAATTATCCTCAAGTGTGTTGGCCTAGAACCTCTGCTGTGAAATCTTTCTGGGATGAAGGTGTGGATGGACAGGGAGTCTTGGTCAATTGGCTGCATTTCACCCTCTGCAAGCAGCCAGTGACCATCCCTAGCCCACTTGAATCACTGTAATGGTGTGAGAGCGCATTCATTCATCCATTGTTGAGTCAGGGTCTGCAGGCCAGACCTCTGCAGGTGGTGATTGATGCCTCAGTAAAGGTACATTCTCTCATTGCAATTAGTAAGCAATTGTACAGTAGGATATTGTCACTGTGCAAATCTGTTCCCCAACAACTTTTCACTGAATGGTTTAACATCCATTGATGAGCCGCTCCTGAATCAGTAATTCCAGAGGGAGTTGGAAATTGCCAACTTGATTCTTTCCTTAATTTTGCCTCTGTTGGTTGGAATTCATGTATGAAGAGAGCTTTTCCTCATTGATTTCACATGTGATTTCCATGTCAACAACCACAGTTTAGAAGCACTGATTTAGCCCAGCGGCCTCATTCACAGTGGAAAATACTGACGTTCAGATGAGTAAAAAGATTTGCTCAAAATCACACAGTAACTAGAAATAAGACTACTTCTTAATATCAAAAGAAGAATCTTTATCTGGATATTTTAGAATAACTAGAAGAGTGGAATCAGAATGTCCCTAGCACAAAAAAATGATACATGCTTGAGGTCATGAGTATCCAGTTACCCTGATTTGATCATTACACATTGCATGCTTATGTCAAAATATCACATGTACCCCACAAATATGTACAACTATTATGTATCCATAAAAATAAAAATAAATTATTTTTAAAACCCTTTATCTTGAAACAACTCTTATATAGCAGAGCAGTGAATACGAACTTCTTTTAGAATATCTGTCAACATTTCCTAGAATAGGACACAGCTTGGAATCACAGCCAGGGGTGGGAAATGCTAGAAGGCTTTCCATTTCAGCCAGAAGCTAATTCTGTCACCACTCTTCACTGAGGTGACTTACCATGGGTCTGGAAGTTCTGGCTAACAAAATAAGGCAAAGCAGAAACATGAAGTATAATAATCAGAAATAAGAACTCAAAATTATAACTATTTGTATGAAATCTGATATTCTTTTCAGAATGGTGATTCTCAAACCTTTCAGACAGGGAATCCTTTACCCCCTTAAAATTTACTGAGGATAAGGACTTTATGTGGGTTTATATAAATAAATAAATAAATAAATAAATATAAATATATATAATATTTGAAATTAAGACTGAGAAAAATTTAAATACTCATTAATTCATTCAAATGTAACAAACTGGCCGGGCATGGTGGCTCATGCCTGTAATCCCAGCACTTTGGGAGGCCGAGGCAGTTGGATCATCTGAGGTCAGGAGTTTGACACCAGCTTGGCCAACATGGTGAAACACTGTCTTTTTTTTTTTTTTTTTTTAGACAGTCTCGCTCTGTCGCCCAGGCTGGAGTGCAATGGCACGCTCTCGGCTCACTGCAACCTCCACCTCCTGGGTTCACGCAATTCTCATGCCTCAAGCTCCCAAGTAGCTGGGATTACAGGTGTGCGCCACCATGCCTGGCTAATTTTTGTATTTTTTTTTTTTACTAAAATACTGAGTTTTATTTCACATGTATATTTTTGTCTCCCCACCATTTCCATGTCTGACCACCACTACTACTATGTCCGATCATAACATTCCATACATACGTAAAACCAAGCAAAGGGTGGAGTTCCATCTTTAAAAACTACAGGCATTTTGGACAACACATTCTTGGCAATGGAATCTGGACAACATTTATCAAACACGGTAGGGAAAATTCTCACTCTGCATTATAAAAAGGACAGCCAGATATCAACTGTTACAGAAATGAAATAAGACGGAAAATTTTTAACAAATTGTTTAAACTATTTTCTTAAAGAGACTTCCTCCACTGCCACAGATCTTGAATAGCCTGGAAAAAAAAAAGAAATGTGGTTAAGGAACCGCAACACTTCACAGACATCAATAAATTAAATGTCTCTGCATAGTTCAACATGTATTTTCTTTCTACCACCAAACAGCTGAACTCCAAGAAAATTTGTACTCAGATGTAATCCGTCATCTGATTTAAACCCTTTAACCAGTCATAAAAATATGATCAATATACTAACAAATATTTAATAGTTTAACATTATTTGCTAAGGAAATCAATGGAAAGGACAGAGACCTATGTGGTCAATGTTACTTCCAACTTCATCTATCTAGAGATCAGCTTTAGAGTTGGTCAGATTTAGCAAATAAAGTTACAGAACTTATTCTGAATTGCTTATTCAAGTGTCCATTTAGAAAACTATATGCTGAGGCCAGGCATGGTGCTTCATGCCTGTAAATCCCTGCACTTCGGGAGGCTGAGGTGGGCAGATCACTTCAGCTCAGGACTTTGAGACCAGCCTGGGCAACACGGTGAAGCCTTGTCTACTAAAATCAAAAATTAACCGGGCACGGTGCTGTACAACTATAAGGGGGCCCAGCTACTGGGTAGGCTGAGGTGGGAGGATAGCCTGAGCCCAAGACACAGAGGTTGCAGTTTAGTCAAGATCACACTATAGATGGGACACACACACACACACACACAGCACCGTAGCTTACACCTGTGATCCCAGCACTTGGCCAAGGCAGTGGATCGTCTGAGCTCAGGAGTTTGAGACCAGCCTGGCCAACAAGGTAAGGCTGTTCTGAAGAAAAGGCCAGAAGTTCACCAAGAACTTTAAGTGAAATGACTCAGGATTCTCTCAGCTATCACTGTTTCACAGCAACGGGTTTCAGATGCAAGGTAACTGACTACTAAGTGCCAATATTAAATAGCATAGAAAATCTTTAAGATAGAATTCACTCTGCCTCCCAGGCTGGAGTGCAGTGGCACGTTCTCAGCTCACTGCAACCTCTGCCTCCCAGGTTCAAACAATTCTCCTGCCTCAGCCTCTTGAGTAGCTGGAATCACAGGTACACGCACACAGCTAAATTCAGTATTTTTAGTAGAGACAGAGTTTTGCCATGTTACCGCCCAAAGTGCTGGGATTATTAAGTGTGAGCTACCATGTCCAGTCATAAATCTTCTATTCATATCAAGTTCAAACAAATAAAAATTCTCATTGTTTGCACACTGCAGCTCTGTGTCATAAAAACAGGAGAAATTTAGTTTTGATAATCTCTGTAATAGTAATTCAAGTTATTAAACATTTACTATTTATTGCAAGAATTTCACCCTGACACTTGAGAACACTTTAAATTTTAGAGCAAGAAAATACTTCTGGTAGGCTGGGCAAGGTGGCTTGTGCCTGTAATCTTACCACTTTGGGAGGCCGAGGTGGGAGAATTGCTTGAGGCCAGGAGTTCAAGACCAACCTGGCCAAAAATACTTTTTTTAAAAAATATAATACCTCTGGGAGAAGTTCTGGCTCAGTAATTTAATAGCTACAAAACTTTGTTATAAAATACAGAAGACCACCACAACTTAATCATTACATTTATCATTTTTCTTGGCAGTAGTTGAAGAAATACATCTCTATGCTTAGCTGTTAGTACATGCTGGTTATCTATCTGATTTTCCACTGTTTTCAATATTGAATAACCAGCTGCATAATGCAGAGCTTCAAAATAACTTAGACTCAATGAATGTTTATTATTCCACATAAACTCCTAAAACCCACACTAACATTTTGGGATTCAAATGTAGAGAAAAAAAACAGAAGAGAAACCAAAACAGACTGCATCTGATCATCTTACAGCCCATCACTGCAACCTTCACAAAGTTAAAATTAACCACATCAGGGTTTCATGAACCTGAAAACTAAAAAATAAAGTACTGTTGCAATTAAGTAAACTGAAGTGCTAATACTATGGCAGAAAAAAAACAGCTAACTGCCAAACTTTCCTAATTTTTTGAAAAAAGCTGAATACAGGAAATGTAAAAACCATTAAATGCATCATCTGTTCTCTACACACAATACCTTACATCCCTATTTGATCACTTTTACATTTTCCTTACACCTTTAAGTCAACTGTAAAAGAAAAAAACGCATAAACTTTATGTTGACAAAAATACTTTCACATGTAGTAACTGTAAAATTTAACAGCTAACTCAAGCTTATGTATCTAGTATTAACCGCAATTTGGTGTCTTGCTTCCAGATTTCATGTTAGGATGATTTTGGCAAAAAACATTTCCCATAAGATCCATGAAGAAAATATGATCTCCACTAACTCCCAAAAAAGCAAAGACCAGACTGCCCCAAGCAGCCAAATGGAGTAGCAAGGAAAACCACAGCAATTTCCTTAGCCAACATAGTACCAAAAAATTAAAACTGAATTCAATAACCAAAATAATTTACCAACTATATGAAAGCTGGGAAAAATACACTAAAGTTATCTTCTCAGACTGCCAACTGTATTCTTTCTTTAAGTTTAATGTCAAGTATTATCATCTGTGGTTAGGAAACTTTTAAATAACCAGAGTGAAGGCAGAATCATAATAAGTCACAAAAAAAACTTAGATTTGATCATGTCCCCAGGAAATCCAATTACCTCCTGGTCAGTCATCCGGAAGCAATTCTTCACATAATTGATGAACTTGGCTTCCACTTTGGGAAGAGAACCACCCTATTGAGACAAAAGGATTATTACAGGTAAGTAGAGAAAATACACTGAGATACATTTAGAAAATC
>CAUYQU010050639.1:0-18953 GCA_963574635.1 Cheracebus regulus | reverse complement strand
CATTGAGATACCATCTCACACCAGTTAGAATGGAGATCATTAAAAAATCCAAAGACAACAGATGCTGGAGAGGCTATGGAGAAATAGGAACACTTTTACACTGTTGGTGGGAGTGTAAATTAGTTCAACCATTGTGGAAGACAGTGTGGAGATTCCTGAAGGACCTAGAAATAGAAATTCCATTTGTCCTAGCAATCCCATTACTGGGTATATATTCAAAGGATTATAAATCATTCTATTATAAGGACACATGCACACGAATGTTAACTGCAGCACTGTTTACAATAGCAAAGATCTGGAACCAATCCAAATGCCCATCAATGATAGACTGGACAGGGAAAATGTGGCACATATGCACCATGGAATACTATGCAGCCATAAAAAAACAATGAGTTCTTGTCCTTTGTAGGGACATGGATGAACCTGGAAACCATCATTCTCAGCAAACTGACACAAGAACAGAAAATCAAACACCGCATGTTCTCACTCACAGGGAGGTGTTGAACAATGAAAACACATGGACAGAGGGAGGGGAGCATCACACATGGAGGTCTGTTGGGGGGAACTAGTGGAGGGACAGCAGGGAGTGGGGAGTTGGGGAGGGATAACATGGGGAGAAATGCCAGATATAGGTGACGGGGAGAAAGGCAGCAAACCACATTGCCATGTATGTCCCAATGCAACAATCCTGCATGTTCTGCATGTTCTTCACATGTACCCCAAAACCTAAAACACAATTTTATATATATATATGAGGGAAATTAGAATTGTCAGCCCACTGTATTGATAAAAAATAAAAAAATAATAAATGGTGGTTGGAAAACTGGATATCTGCATGCAGAAGAACGAAACTAGATCCCTATCTCTTGTCATATATAAAAATCTAATCAAAATGGATTGAAGACTTAAATCTAAAACCTCAAACTATGAAACTACTACAATAAAACATCAAGGAAACATTCCAGGATATTGGTCTGGGCTAAAATTTATTGAGTAATACCCCACAGGCACTGTCAACCAAAGCAAAAATGTGTAAGTGGGATTGCATCAAGTTAAAAAGCTTCTGCACCACAAAAGAAACAATCAACAAAGTGAAGAAATAACCCTATGAAAAGGTGCTCAGTATCACTGATTATCAGAAAAATGCAAATCAAAATTACAGTGAGATATCATCTCATCCCAGTTAAAATGGCTTATATCCAAAAGACAGGGAATAACAAATGCTGGAAAGGATGTGGAGCAAAAGGAACACTGTTGGCTGGGAATGTAAATGAGTACAATAACTACAAAGAACAGTTGGGAGGTGCCACAAAAAAACTAAAAATGGAGCTACCATATGATCTAGCAATCCCACTGCTGGGTATATACCTTAAAATCTATATAGCAGTATATCAGAGAGAAATCTACCCTCTCTCCATGTTTGCAGCAGCGCTGTTCATAATATCCAAAATTTGGAAGCAACCTAAGGTTCATCACAGATGCATAGATAAAGAAAATGTGGTACTTATACACAATAGAGTACTATTCAGCCATAAAAAAGAATGAGATCCTGTCATCTGCAAAAACATGGGTGGAACTGAACGTCATTATGCTATGTGAAATAAGCCAGGCACAGAAAGACAAACATCACATGCTCTCATTTATTTGTGAGACCTAAAATATCAAAACAATAAACTGATGGACATAGAGAATAGAAGGGTGGTTATCAGAGGCTGAGAAGAGTCGCAGGAGGATAAGGTAGAAATGGTTAATGGGTACAAAAAAGATAGAATAGGTAAATCCTAGCATTTGCTAGCACAACAGGGTAACTATAGTTAGTAATAACTGCACATTTTTAAATAACTAAAAGAGTGTAACTGGATTGTTTATAACATAAAAGATAAATGTTTGAGGGCATGGATACCTCATTTTACATGATGTGATTATTACGCATTGAATGACTGCATCGAAACCTCTTACGTACCCCACAGATATATACACCTACTAGGTACTCACACAAATTAAAATTTAAGTTTTAAAGTCTACAACAGATAAAAAAATAAAAACAAAAGAAACCTGCACTCATGTGTTTTTTGCAGCACTATTTACAACAGCATAGTCATGGAACCAACCTAAATGTCCACAAACAGTTGACTGGATAAACAAAATGTGGCATAGATATACCATGGAATACTACGAAGCCATTTAAAAAAATGAAATCAGCTGGGCGCAGTGGCTCACGCTTGTAATCCTAGAACTTTGGGAGGCAGAGGTGAGCAAATCAAGAGGTCAGGAGTTCAAGACCACCCTGGCTAATATGGTGAAAACCCTGCCTCTACTAAAAATACAAAAATTAGCTGGGCGTGGTGGCTCACACCTGTAGTCCCAGCTACTTGGGAGGCTGAGGCAGAAGAACTGCTGGAACCCGGGAGGCGGAGGTTGCTGTGAGCCAAGATTGCACCACTGCACTCTAGCTTAGGCGACAGAGGGAGGGAGGAGGGGAGGGGAGGGGAGGGGAGGAAAGAAAAAGAAAGAAATCATGTCCTTTGCAGCAACATGGATGGAACTGGAGTCCATTATCTTAAGTGAACTAACACAAAAGCAAAAAATCAATTATCACATGTTCTTACTTATAAGTGGGAGCTAACCAAATGGCACACGTGAACATAAAGATGGAGAAAAACAAAGCTACCATATGAACTCTAGGGACTCCACAGAGGGCAGGACTGAAAAATTACTTGCTGAGTACAATGTCCAATATTTTGGATAATAGGTACACTAGAAGCCCAACCCCCACCATTACACATGTAATACCCATGTAACGAACAGGCACATAAGCCCTCTGAATGTAAAATACAATAAAACAATCTATTAGAATTCAAGAATTTCAAATTAAACGGGCTTAGCTATTACTTTTTAAATAAAAACTGCTAATCTAGGAATTCCTCCATTGCTTCTAATTACACGCTAATGAATATGAAAGCCGTGATGCAGGATAAAATCATTTCTTTTTCCTGTAACCAGATTCAGTTAGCTGGGGAGCTGCCAAGCATTTCCTGTGACATGAAACAAAACCCTGGAACATAGCTATAAATGTATCCCAGTACAATGTCTGCTAAGAGTCAATGCTCTGTGATGTTTCTTTTCTGAACTTGAATACTAAGCTGTGTCCAAAAGCATCTCGATGGTGCTGGGAGGCCAAAGTGCTGTTTCCAGATAACCCTAGGAGACCTTGGGTTACTTCCTATTCTGGCTTTTGGCCCAGGGAAATCTTAGGGGATTTCTACCCCACTCCAGTAGGTCCTCAAACAAGCCAAATTGGTCACTAGTCCCCAAAACTGGTTCCAAATGACAAAGAACTACAGGTTTAACTTTATCCCATTGCCTTCCCCTCACTTGGGTGACTGTCCCATTGAGTATTTCTTCCTTTTTACATCCCCATCTCTCCCCTTCCATTGCCTTTTTCCCCTGAGCCTATAAATATACTCAAGTCTTCCCTTCTAAAATAAGATACTGCATTGGAATACTAAGCTGCCCTCTATCTCCTTATTTTCTTCCGCAAATTTCTTGATGGAGTAGGCTGTATTTATGAGCTCCGCCTATTCATCTCCCTCTATACCTTAATTACCAGGATGCAGCTACCTCAGCTCCCTTTATGCTGCTTAGCTAACATCAGTCTGGAAGCCAGCAGCCACCTTGTCACTGCTGTTTTAAAGATCTTTGTTCATTTCTTACCCTTTCACTCTGTGACATTAAAATTGTCTTCCTGGATAGGCACGGTGGCGCATACCTGTAATCCCAGCACTTTGGGAGGCCAAGGCGGGCAGATCACCTGAGGTTGGGAGTTCAAGACCACCCTGACCAACATGGAGAAACCCCATCTCTACTAAAAGTACAAAATTAGCAGAGCGTGGTGGCACATGCCTGTAATCCCAGCTACTAGGAAGGCTGAGGCAAGAGAATCACTTGAACCAGGCAGGTGGAGGTTGCAGTGAGCCAAGATCATGCCATTGCACTCCAGCCTGGGCAACAAGAGCAAAACTCCATCTCAAAAAAAAAAAATTGCCTTCCTAAGAAAAATGAATAAAGAAAAAGGAAACAGCTAACAAATAAACAAATAAATAAAGGAAAAGAAATAAAATCATCTTCCTTTGCCTGCTATGGCCACTCTCTTCCTGGCTTTTGTGTTTAACTCTGGCTCTTCTTTCCTGGTCTCCCTGGTGACACTTTCATTAGCCTCTTACTCATCAACACTGATATCGCTACAGCTTTGACCTTACCATTTCTCCTTGCTCCACTCACTCTCCCTGGGTGACCTCACCCATTCTTGGGGCTTCCCTAAAGACTCTTCACTAATGTCTCCCAAAACTAAAACCACCAACTCCTCTCCCAAGCTCTAGACGCGTATTTGCAATAGCCCACCTTGCCTCGCTATCCAGAAGTCCCACAGGCATCTTCAGTGTGCCCCCAAACAACTCATTACTTTGGCGTCCAAATCGGCTTCTCTTACCTTCTGTCTCAGTGTGATTTTCATCCAACCAGTTGTCTAAACTTGAAAAACTCTATAATCTTTTATTTCTCCCTTGTCCCCTGCATGTAACCTATGACATAGAACCCCTGGATTCTGTCTCCAAATGTCTATATCCATACATTTCCCATGAATTGTCTGAGTCAGCCCCTGAACACCTCTTGCTTGGCCTCATCCGATAATTGCTAACTCATCTCTCCTTCTCCCCTCCCTTTCCCTTCTTCCTCTTCTGCTCTTCTCCCCTCCTCCTTCTCTCCTCTCTCTCCCTTTCTCCTCCATAATGTTCCCAGGTTAATGACAGTTTCTTTATCAGAAGAAAAAAAACATAGGAATACAGTTAGCCCTGAGGGACTGGCACATTTCCCTAAGTGGGAATGTAATGCAACAGAAAGTGGACAGTGATTTGCTGGCCTAAAAAATAAACTAAAATTTTGTCGGTATATCAGATGAGGTCATCTGTGATTAGGCTCCAACCCAGCTCACGTTTACTCATCTACTAAGATAATTCCTACACGTGCACCACACTCAGCTACAGAGCATTCCCAGAATCGACCATGCACTTTGGTTACACCATACTTGTGGTGGCGCAGTTCTCACCGCCTGCATGTTCTGTGCCTCACTCTTTTCCCACCAAGAAGGTGCTTTCTTATGGTTCCGGGTACAGCTCAAATATCATCTCATATAGGTTATCTCCTGACATATGTAACTCCTCCTGCAATTATCATCGCTTCTGTTTTAGTCCATTTTGTGCTGCTATAACAAAATACTACAGACTGGGCAGTTTACAAAGAATGGAAATTTATTTCTTACAGTTCTGGAGGCTTAGAAGTCCAAGATCAAGGTCCCACCATCTGGTGAGGGCCTTCTTACTGTGTCCTTACATGGCAGAAGAGCAGCAGAGCATGAATCAGCTCCCAAGAGTTGTTTTTATAGTGGCATTAATCCATTCATGAGAGCAGAGCCCTATGACCTAAACACCTCCCATTAGACCCCACATCTCAATAATGTTGCACTGGGTATTACATTCCAACACATGGATTTTGAGGGGCACATTTAGACTACAGCAACTTCCCTGAGCACTCAAACAGAACTCTGGCTGTATTCCTCTCCTAGCACTTAGTACTTGATTACCATGCTGTAGCTGTGAGGTCAACTTCATTTTGCAAGAACCCAGCATGGTGCTTAGAATATGGTACCAAAAAAAAAAAAAAACCCTCAGTAAACACCCTTTCTTCAGCTAGGGCTGGCTCAAGTAAAGAGACAATTTTTGCCCTGCAGAAGCCTTAGGCCTGTTGACTATATCAAATAGAATAGAGCATGATGATTTATTGAGATATTAATTTGTACTTCTTTCCTGATGCTATTGCTACTATCAGCATTTTTCTCTTTTCCCTTCCAAAAAGATAGACAATTTTTTTTTTCTGAGACAGAGTCTTGCTCTGCTGCCCAGGCTGCAGTGCAATGATGTGATCTTGGCTCACTGCAACCTCGGCCCCCTGGGTTCAAGCAATTCTCCTGCCTCAGCCTCCTGAGTAATTGGGATTACAGACACCTGCCACCACACCCTACTAATTTTTATATTTTTAGTAGAGAGAGGGTTTAACTATCTTGGGCAGGCTGGTCTCAAACTCCTGACCTCAGGTGATCCACCTTCCTCTGCCTCCCAAAGTGCTGGGATTGCAGGTGTAAGCCACCATGCCCAGCCAAGATAGACAACTTTATGTTTGGAGTTTTTGAGTCCTTGGTAAGAGTCACATTCCAATTTTAATGGTTTTGTGAATTTCAGGGTAATAAATTAAAGTTTCAAGATACTTACAAAAGTCCCCATCCAGACAGGGGTTTGTGAAAGAAAGCCTATAACAAAAGGGAAAGGACAGGAATATTCTCCAGAACATAAAAGGAATGAGTTTAAGGGATTGTGTTCCGTCAGAAACACAGGCCTCATTCCCACCTGTGCCTGGGTATGTGGGAGCTGGGGGAGCTCTTTCAGAAAGCCCACAGTAAATGGACATGGTGCATTGTCTCCTGGAGCAGTCAGTGGATGGACAGCTGGGAGGGTCCTCTGACAGCCTAGTTGCTGGGGATGCAGTCTTCGGCTGCAGCATATCGGAATGGGCAGTGGTCATGATGGAGCCAACTGTGGGGAGTGGACGGGGCCCCATCCCAAATGTATGGCACTGTATCAGCCTGGGATTTTTATCCTACAGAGTGGGAAAGGGTATTAGTAATAATTGAGATTTAATTTTCCCACTAGTCAGGCAGTGAATTCAATACAGAAAAATAAAGGAATGTGACCTAAAAGAGAATTGTGGTCCAAAATTAATATCAATTACATAATGCTCACCCCAATCCCCAGGAAAAGTACAGGATCTCTCAGAGCAGCCCTGAAACAGCTTCGGGACATAAAGCACTCTTGCTTTGAACATACATTATCTAATATGTCAAGATGTTATTACAGGGGCAAGGAAATTTCTTGCATATATATTTCTGCTTAAAGCTATTAGAAAGTCTTCTTTTGGTGTATGCTATGAATCTCTTCAAATCCTTTTAGTTCAAAAAGCTAAAAGCAGAAGCAATCCAGGGTGACCAATTTCAGCTTTGCTGAATACTGAGACATAGGAAGGAAGCCGACATCTGGGGAAGTACAGTTCTCACACATGGCCACAAGGTGGCAGGGTGACTCTGCACGCCAGAAGCGTATCACCCAATCTGTGGCTGTTGTGGAATCCAGAGAGAACCCACGAAACACGCAAGATAGAATAGCAGGAAAGCCTGTATCTAGATGACTTTTCCACTGAGTGATGGATTCTCATATTATTAATGTACCCATCTTCTAGAGGTAGACCCTCCAAGAGACTTTGTGAGGCCTTAGTAGCTTTTAGATGCTGATTCCCTGCTCCAAGATCAGCCTCAGCTGGGCGGTGGCTCACACCTGTAATCCCAGCTACTCAGGAGGATGCGGTTGGAGGACCACTTGCAGCCAGGTGCTCGAGACCAGCCTGGCCAACATGGCAAAACCCTGTCTCTACTGAAAATACAAAAAATCATCTGGGCATGGTGGCACACACCTGCAGTCCCATCTACTCAGGAGGCTGAGATGGGAGGATCACTTGAGCCCAGGAGACAGAAGTTGCAATGAGTTGAGATCATACCACCACACTCCAGTCTGGGCAACAGAGCAAGACCCTGTCTCCAAAAAAAACTATCAGCCTTTCACACTCAGCAGAGTATCATGGAATTCTAGTAGGATCAACACCTATAAGGAAGCCTGGCCCTGCTCACCAGCACAGAGCTACCACTGAACAGAGATATCATTTGAAACCCCCTCAATCTCAAAGTCCTGTCTTCAAACAGGAAGAAAGACAAGCTCAATGTCAAACTCCTCATCAAATGCAGGCTCAACTGCCTCAGTCAAGTGGGAGAGGCCTTATCATCTTCACATCACTTCCCTTGTTCCTATCAGTAGGGGTTAGTGTACCTGCAGAGCAGGTAGGAGAGATTGGAAGGTCTGCAGACAGCAATCCGAAAATTAGCATGAAATCATGACAGAAGATAAAAACCTAACTGGATATTAATTTAAGGCCACCAAAAACTTATTCATAGAAGTTTAGAAAATCCTAATGAAAGAAATTAAGATAAACGTAAATAAATGGATGTCAAGGTTGCCTATGAGAGAGTGGCTGACAAGCTTGTTTCCGGCCCTCTCATCAATTCTGTAAGCTGCCATGCAACTCTATAGTTGAGCTTCTATTTTCTTAAAGAAGTTGAGTGAGTTGTATCGTCTGCAATGAAAATCCTGGTTATTACAACAAAAGACAAGGAAACAAATACAATTAGTAAATCACTCGAAAGAAAAAAGAAAATCAGTGGGAGGTGCAGTAGAGAGGAAAATGAGGGAACGTCAACAGGACTTCAGAAGGTGTACATTCAGTACTCAATTTTAAATGTTTATGTTAGCAATATAGAAACTTCTCCTACCCATCCAAACCATCAGCTAGTTTTTTACATATTCAAATGCGTATCAAGTGAATGGACTGCCGATGTTTGGTGAATTAAGGAAAATGGATTCGTTTTCCTTTGCGGATCTGGGCCATTGCAATGCGGACATAAGAGCAGCCACCAGCAGTGAATTAGTGTGATCAAGACATGCAGATGCAGGCACAAAGAGGAGGAAGAGGCCAGGAGAAATCAACACTCAGGAATTCCATGTCTATGATTTGTATCAGGAATAGGGGAGTGAAGACTCGAGCTGACTTCTCGGTTACACAAAGATAACTTGCTCCTGGCCCAGTGGTTTTCAAATTTTAGCAAGTACTAGAATCACCTGGGGGGCTAATCAAAACACTGACTGCTGTGCTCCACCCAGGGTTTCTCAATCAGTGGGTCTGATATAAATTCTGATTGTTTAAATTTCTGACAAGTTCCCAGTGAAGCGAACGCTGCTAGTCCAGTAACCACACTTTGTAAACCACCGTTCTAAGCCAACAAGAGTAGGTCTTACCGCCAGGCGGGATGGCTCACACACGCCTGTAATCCCAGCTTTTTGGGAGGCTAAGGCGGGCAGATTATGAGATCAGAGGTTTGAGACCAGCCTGATCAACATGGTGAAACCCTGTCTCTACTAAAAATATAAAAATTAGCTAGGCGTGGTGGCACACGCCTGTAATCCCAGCTACTCGGGAGGCTAAGGCAGGAGAATCGCTTGAACCCGGGAGGCGGAGGTTGCAGTGAGCTGGGATCGTGCCACTGCATTCCAGTCTGGGCGACAGAGCAAAACTCTGTCTCAAAAAAAAAAAAAAAAAGGTAGGTCTTACTCACCTGGGAAATGTAAGTTGAGAAAGACAGGAAAAGTTTGTGAGCCAGGCTGGGAAACTTTTGTTCCATTATCTATAGTTTAAAATGGTTTTTTGTAGAAAAGTTTTGTTCAATTTTGTTAGCAATGCACTGCTGATCAAAGTATAAATTGGTACAATCCTTCTGTAGGGAAATTTGGCAACATTGTGGTAGTGTGGCCGAGCAGTCTAAGGCACTGGATTTAAGCCCCAGTCTCTTCGGGGAAATTTGGCGACATCAAAATATTAAATGAAAATATCCTTTGACTCTGCAGTGCTAGTAAACAATGTAAAAAGACAAATTCGGGAATATTCATGGCAGTATTTTTTGACCTTTAAAAAATCCCTAAATGGCCATTAAAAGGTGATTGATAAAATCAATCATTTAAAAAAATCACCTTTCATGAGACAACTTTCACAGTGTACTATTTCATGAAAAGGCAGGTCCTTATACACATTACTCCACTAGTCAGTGCTGCTCAAAGTAGCAGTCTATTAACTGTTTTTTCCCCTTTTTGAAGATATAAATCAGCACACACTGCCTTCTTCCTTGAAAATGTCTTATCACAGCAAATAATGCAACAATTTCTATTAATATCTTCATATGCACAATAGTTATAAAAGATCAAGATTTTAAAAAGGTGAAAGTAAAACAAGTGCTTTGGAAACAGAAATATTACCAAACACATGCCGGTTTTATGGGACTGCTAGGCCATATGCCATCATATATTAACACACATCTTTTTCAAACAATAGGTAACTGGAATACAGCAATGCGCTTAATGAATAATTTCAGGAGAGAACAATGCAGAGCACCAAGTAGTATTTATATACCAGTACAACTGGATATATGGATGGGTGATCTTGTATATCAAATGTGACTCAGGGCTGGGTGCAGTGGCTCACACCTGTAATACCAGCACTTTGGGAGGTCGAGGCATGTGGATCACCTGAGGTCAGGAGTTCAAGACCAGCCTGGCCAACATGGTAAAACCCCGTCTCTACTAATACAAAATTAGTTGAGTGTTAAATACAAAATCACAGGGTGCGCACCTGTAAGCCCAGCTACTCAGGAGGTAGAGGGTGGTCATGGCAGGCAGCAGCAGCAGAATGTTGGCTACCAGGGTAATTAGCCTAGTTGGCAAGCAATTTCTACCTCAGTGTGTGTATGAGCATACGAATGTGTTGTGAAGAGCAATGACTATGTGCTCCCAGCTTATGTGGCTCAGCGTGACTATCCCTTGCCCGATGTGGTCCATGTCAAGCACCTGTCCACCAGACAGAAGGCCTTGAAGGAGAAGGAAAAGACCACCTGGAGCAACCTCTCCATGGATAAGATAGTCAAGTCGTATCACATTCAGTTCAAGAAGAGCCTTGCTGAGACGAACAGGGGCACGAATGAGTGGAAGATGACTGTGGGCGCTGCCAGGCTCTTCATCGGCTTCAGGGCATTCATTATCATCTGGGAGAAACACCATGTGTATGGCCCCCATCCCTCACACCTTTGACAAAGAGTGGGTGGCCATGCAGACCAAGAGGATGCTGGACATGAAGGTGAACCCCATGCAGGGCTTCCCCACCACGTGGGACTATGACAAGAACAGGTGGACGAAGGGAGAGATGCTGTCCTGCCTCTGAACCCTGCTCTGTCACCTCCATGCAACTCCATGCCTATTTACCAGAAACCTGTTATGCCAATCAGTACCACTGCTAATAAATGACCAGTTTACTGGAAAAAATGAAGAACTACTTAAGTGGAAGAAAAATCTGTAGACATTACTAGAGAGAAGGTGTGGAGAAGGGAGAAAGGAGAGAGAAAGAAATAAAGAATATGAATATGAATCAATGAATAACAGATATGAAACACAAAAAGAGATGCTTCAACATAAGGCATCTAAAGAGGTGTAAGAAAGAAAGAAGGAAACAGGAGAGAGGTAATACTCAAAGAGATAATGATTAAGAATTTTCCAGAATTAGAAAGTGAGAATTAAGACAGAAAATGTCTAAATAAAAACAAATCTACACCTATATCCATAATGGTTACATTTAAGATAAAAGAAAAAGAGAAATTCTTAAAATCAACCAAAGAGGAAGACAATTTATCTAAAAATAAATTATAAGTTATAATTCTCATCAGTGATAGACGATAAAGGATTTAAAAAGTAATGCATTTAAATGTTGGAGGAACTCCCATTTCTAGACAAGCCACACGGACTGTAGGGACAAGCCCTCTACCACCCTGCACTTACTAACTGAAGTACAGCAAAGAGGCAACACCCTACCTCCTCTCAACTAGAGAGTGGGGAAGGATTATGGAAAAGATGGAACTGGATAAAGAAATCTTGTGAATCTATGTATGATGTCCTCTGCATACCCCTAAATTGTCCATGCATGAAACCAACCAGAATCAACATAGTAAAGTTTTGGGAACTGAACTATGGTGAGAAATACCATACAGATTTCAATTCACCTATGGATAACACACTAACTAGGGCAGATCAGAATAGCAGGGCAAAGGCTATAAAAACTAAATTGACATTCAGGCCACAGCCCACAAAAGTAAATAGGATGTGAGGTTTGAACTCAAGCAGGTTGACTGCCTCTAAACCAGAGTCTCATTAAGTAATATTCAAAATGTCAGGATACAATTCAAAGTTATTCATCAAAGTTATTCATCGTACCAAGAACAGGGAAAATCTTAAAGACAAGACAATCGACAGACACCAACATCAAAGTGACACAAATGTTGGTGACAAGGATTTTAAAGCAGTTATGATAAAATGCTCTAACAAGAAATTATGAACCCTCCTCAAACAAATGGAAAAACCAGAGGGCTCAGAAAAATATTGAAGATACAAAGAACAAAACTGAAAATAACAGAACTGAAAAATACAATAACTGAACTTTTTAAAAAGAACTCACTGGCTGGGCTCAGTAGTAGAATGAAGATGACAGAGGAAAAAGATCAGTGATCTTGAAAATGTATCTATAGAAATTATCTAATCTGAACAATAGAGAGACAAGTTTAGGGGGAAGGTATGAACAGAGACTCAGGGAGCTGTGGAACAATAACAAAAAAATCTAACATTTGTGTTATCAGAATCTCAGTAGGATAAGAGAAAGAATTCAGGACTAAAAAAACTATTTCAAGAAATAATGGATAAAAGTATCCAAATTTGAGGAAAGACATAAATCTAGAGATTGAAAAAGCTGATCAAACAAGAAAAACCCAAAGAAATCCATACCCAGACATATCATAATTAAATTTCTGAAGATTTAAGACAATAAAAACATCTTGAAAGCAGCCAGACAGAAATGATAAAGTAAATATAGTGGGATATCAATTCAAATGACAGTGGATTTCACATCTAAAATCATAGAGGCCAGAAGGAAGTGGCACTTTTTCTTTTGTGATATATTAATAGATTTATACTTAAATATGTCAAGCAGAATGCAACAACTCTATTTAAATATCATACACAAAATACAACACTAAATAGTAGACATTATAAAAATAAGGAAACAGGTTTTAGCAAACTTTATTTTGTCCAAATAACATATTCTCTAATGCAAAATAGCACTGGGTTTATACTGGCTTATTTTTTCATTACAGTTTTCATCTTTTTCAAACATCTGTCTAAGCCCATAGACTTTAAGATCAATCTTTTGTTTCTGGTCCAACTGGTGGTGGTGTTTTCCCTAACATTGCCATGATTGTGCACATGCTTTGGGCCTAACAATACTTAGCAATAGCCTTAAAGTGAGAATAAGGAAAAAGAACTTGATTTGTGTTGTCTGTCTCCGAGAGCGCTCAGGATCTTCAACCTCAGCCAAAGGACAAAATGTCACTGCACACAGTGATCTGAGATGTGCATTCAGATTTATAAGTTTTTATGGTATCAGATAGGATCCAATTCTCCTTTACACTCAGAACAATCTGTATAACTCTGTTTTTCTTTTCTATTTCTACCAAGTCTGCACCACATTTTCAGATCCTATGATTATTTTGTTGGGGTGGAAGTGGCACATTTTTGAAGTGCTAAAATAAGGCAACTGTCAAGTCAGAATTTTACACAAGTGAAAATGTCCTTCAAGAACAAAAGGGAAATCAAGACATTTTTAGATGAAGGAACACTAAGAAAACTTGTTGCGAGCATTCCTACTCTAAAAGAATTGCTAAAGGAAGTTATTTGAACAGAAGGGAAATATTATTAAAAGAAATCGGGATCATCAGGAGTGAAAGAAGAGCAATGAAGATGATAAATATCTTGGTAAACATAATAAATCATTCTTTTGAGTTCTTTAAAATGTTTGACTTTTGAAGGCAAAAAGTATGTGTATTAGTTTGCTAGGGCTACCAGAGCAAAGTACCACAAACTGTGGGGTTTAAACAATAAAAATTTATTTTCTTATATTTCTGGAGATCAGAATTCCAAGAGCAAGGTGCCAGCATGGTTGGTCTCTTCTGAAGCCTCTCTCTTGGGACTGTAGATGGCCATCTTCTTCCTATGTCTTCACATGATCCTCTCTATGTTTGTGTCCAAATTTCCTCTTCTTATGACACGTCATACTGAATTAGGGCTCACTCCAGTGACTTCTTCATTTTAACTGAATTACCTCTTTAAAAACCCTAGCTTCAAATACAGTCACATTCTGAAGTCCTGAGGATTAATACATCAACATATGGATTGGGGGCATATACAACTTGGCCCATAAGAGAATGTGAATATAGTGTATATCTTAAAGACTAGAGGGGCAAGATAAAGGGACTCATTTGGTGGTAAGAATTCTATATTGCATTAAAGCAGTGAAATATTGATTCTAAGTAGACAGTGAGACGTTGAGTCTGTACAGTGTAGCTCCTAGTTTACTTAAAAACATACAAAATCTAACAATAAATAAAATATCGAAAATGTGTAAGTGATTTAAAATAAGATAGAGAAGGGGAAATAGAATAACCAAAAAAAAAAATCATGACCAATAGGTCTTGTCCCGGCAATGTACCTTTGGTTAACATTAGAATAATCAATAACATTGATTATTATATCAGTGACTCATTTTCAGTGTAAAATGGCAGACTGAACACAGGCTTTTATCTCTATTGCTGCACCTCAGATTTCTTAAAGAATTTTTTTTTAAGGTAAAAACCAACATCGATGAAAAGAGCAAGGGAGAAACAGTAGCAGATGAGAAAGATCAACACATTTTTGGAAGATGAAAAGGATAGAGCTAGAAACGAAGTCTCACCATCTTTCTTCATTCTGCAAGGCACCTACAGGGGAAATGCCACAACAGGCAAGCTGATTCATGCAGCAGAATCCCAGAATGATTCTGTCATTGTAGGTGCCTGTGCCCTCAGAAGGTGGTGAACAGAGAGAGGGCTGAAAACAGGAGAACTGGCAGAAAGGATGTATAGAAAGCCAAGCCTTCACAAGACCCAGCAGCCAGCAGTGAAGCCAGAGGACTACCCCTTCCTAAGTGTGATAGATTGAATTATGTTCCTCAAAACTCATATGTTGAAGCCCTGACTCCACTACCTCAGAATACAACTATATTTGGAGACGGAGCCTTTAAAGAGGTATTTCAAATTAAATAGGGTCATAAGGATGGGACCAATCCAATAGGACTGGTGGCCTTACATGGAGAGGAAAAAACACGAGAGCTTTCTCTCCTCCATCCTGTTAAGGACGCAGAGAGAAGGGGCCACCTGCAAGCCAGGAATATTAAAAGAGACTGGGGTCTTTATTTAGAACTTTGGTTTGGGCTCACCAAACACCAATCCTGCCAGCACCTCAGTCTTGGACTTACAGCCTCTAGAACTGTGAGCAAATACATTTGTGTTGTTTAGGCCACCCAGTCAGTGGTATTTTGTTATGGGAGTCCCAGCTGACTAACACACCAAGTCTCCAGGGACCTCTGTTTAATCTCTGGAGAAATAAAAGCAGAGAGGCTGCGGATTTGGAAACCAGGCATCCCTCGTAGCAAGAATGAGGTTCTGTACCAAAAATGGAGCATTCAGGAAGAGTCCATGATAATAAAAGGGAAGGCTGCCAGGCCTCTTCACCTCCTGAATTCACAAAATATTGACAACTAGGCTTATGCCCAGAAGCACTTTCAGGGAGAGAGACAGACACAGGAAATTGGAATCTTCATCAGTAAAGAAAATTACTGGGCCCAGAAGAAAAATACAGCAGGTTCTCAAATAATGTTGTTTTGTTATAACATTGATGAGAACAAAACACTCTGTTCCTGACCAGAGCCACTGTCTGTGTGGAGCTGGCTGTTCTGCCCATGTCTGTATAGATTTTCTCTGGGTACCCCAGTTTCCTCCCACATCCCAAAAATGTGCACTTGGCCCCAGTGTGAGTGAGCGTGGCTGTGAGTGCCCTGAGATGGGATGGCGTCCTGTCCAGGGCTGGTCCCACCTTGCACCTGAGCTGCCAGGTCAGGCCCCAGTCACCCACAATACTGAACTGGAATAAGTGAGTTGAAAAATAAATGGAGAAATAAAAACAAATTATTATAAAACTTTATAAAGTTTATGATAATTGTACTAATGCACAGAAATACATGATGACTATGAAAGCACTCAGCAAGCCCTTATTTGCTTTTTGAACTGTGGGGTAGCAGGAAGTGCTCCTGACAATTTTCACTTCACAAAAGTTAATTCATTGATTTAGCCCACCACACTATAGACCACTATTACTCACTAATTCACCAAAAATTAGATAATTATCTTACTTGTTTTTATTAATCTTTCTTAAATGTACATATAGCTCACATTTATTTCAGTGTTTAATATTAAAGGGTTTGGGGCCTTTATTTGGAAGTTTTGTGACAAGAAATACACCATAGAAACTTGGTTTGCTTTTGTTGTCGTTGTTGTTCTTAAGATAGGGTCTTGCTCTATCACCCAGGAATTAGTGGCATGATTTCAGCTCACTGCAGCCTCCACATCCCTGGGCTCAATCCATCCCCCTAGCTCAGCCTCCCAAGTAGCTGGGACTACAGGCAATATACCACCATGCCTGGCTGATTTTTACATTCTTTTTGTAGAGACGGGGTCTTACTATGTGGCCCAAGCTAGTCTCAAACTCCTGGGTTCAAGTAATCCACCTGCCTCCGCCTCTCGAAGTACTGGGATTACAGGCATGAGCTCTAACCAGGAACTTAACTCTTGTTTACATCAATTACTCTATGGTAAAATTGGTTTTGTTACATGTTGTTTCACTTAAAGTCACAGTTTCCAAGAACCTATCAATGACATTAAGAGAAAACGTACTACATCTACAAATACCAGGAGCTGGAGGCCACAGTGAAATGGATTCCTGAATAATCACCCTGAAGTGACACAGCAAGTAAAGCAGCCCACAACCCTCCCTTACAAGCTATTTTGGTGCCCCACTCTCAAATGTGAAAGAAGCATCAAGGATCACACTTCATTTTTCAAGACGCTAATGGACGATTTGTTCCAGAATAACCCATGACAGAGTAAAAGGAGTTTTCCTTTTTGTTTTGTTTTGTTTTAGGGCTCTTTTCTACTTTGAAATTTTAAGGACCCCAAAGCACTTTAGTTTTTGTTTTATTTACTGATGTTTACCATGTCCAAAATTAAAGATGAGAAATTTTTAAAACAGAAGAATATACAAGCACACATTTGATTAGCCACAGGATGATGAGGTCATAGCTCCTCATACACCCTCTGAAAATTTTGGTGTACGCTCAAGAAAATGAGAGTAAAAAAAATACATTATTATTATGATGAAAGTAGTTTTGACCTTGCAGACCCTCTAAAAGTCTTAGGGACTACCATTACCTTGAGTTCACACTTTGGAAAATGCTGGAGTAAAGGATGGGATACAGGAAAAAACAGCAGCCTCACAGTAGGTAAACAGAATGAATTTGGCAAACATTAAAATGCTTATTATAGATAAGCCATCACCACACATACTCAATAGAAAACAAAATAGAGAAATACCTGCAAAAGTAGTTCTTTCCTTCAAGGAGAGTGTAGACTAGAATAAGGTCAAATATATATATATATGCAGTATGAATAAAATGAGTGACAGATTCTGAATGGGAGAGTTGACAAAGATTTCAAAGAGAAAACAGAACAGTATGTGACTCGGGCCACAGTAGAGAAAAGAACCCTTTTTAATAAAATGAGCTCAGACTCTTCTCTTTGTATTCATTTTATATAGATCAATTTTCTCAGATAAAATAAAAATGTTTGTCTCCAGGATCCACATGAGTTCATAAAAAGTGGGATAGTCTTAAGTTGATTACAAATAGTGCTCAGAGTTTCAAGAAAGCGATACGGAATCAAATCAGTCTTTTCCATTAAGCAAACTCTTGAGAATAGTTTTGTATTTTAAACTAACACAATCATCTTAAAGCAAGAATTCAACCAGCAGTTTATCATCGCACAAAACAGTATAACGAAGCAGTCAGTCACTCTCCAGTTTCTAGATTTCTATCACACTCTGTTCCTCATTTGTTTTTTGAGACAGGATCTCGCTCTGTCACTTAGGCTGCAGTACAGTGGCGCAATCTCAGTTCACTGCAACCTCCACCTCCCAGGCTCGAGCGATTCTCTTGCCTCAGCCTCCCGAGTAGCTGGGGTTACAGGTGTGTACCACCACGCCTGGCTCATTTTGGTTTTTTTCCCATATTTTTAGTAGAGACAGGGTTTTGCCATGTTGGCCAGGCTGGTCTTGAACTCCTGGCTTCAATTGATCCGCCCACCTCAGCCTCCTAAAGTGCTGGGATTACAGGCATTAGCCACCACATCCTGCCTCTATTATGCTTTTTTAAGGTGCAAAGCAATAGTTTGAAGTGGATAAAATAATTAAGAGTATACAACATAAGCATATTAAAACTTTATACTGCATTCCAGCCCGAGCAACAGAGTACGACCCTGTCACTTAAAAACAAATCAACAATTTAAAAAAAAAAAAAAGGACAGGTGTGGTGGCTCATGCCTGTAATCCCAGCACTTTGGGAGGCCGAGGCAGGAGGATCACGAGGTCAGGAGTTTGAGACCAGCCTGGCCAACATAGCAAAACCCCATCTCTACTAAAAATGTAAAAATTTAGCTGGGCATGGTGACGGGTGCCTGTAATTCCAGCTACTCAGGAAGCTAAGATAGGAGAATTGCTTGAACCCGGGAGGCAGAGGTTGCAGTGAGCTGAGATTGCGCCACTGCATTCCAGCCTGGGCAACAAGAGTGAAAATCCATCTCAAAAAAATAAATAAATAAAATAAAAAATAAATAAATAGAGCCTTACTTAGAACTTTAAGTAATATCCTATCCCCATATAATGCCTCACGCATTGGCAAGGTACCCTAATAAAATCCATTTTCTCCCATGAGAAAACAGTTGCTCTTTGGTATCATTCTTCCTCATTTTTCTCAGTCTGTGACCTTTACCCACTTTCAACCCTAGTTTCAGAGTGTCATCCTGACTTCCTATGTTTTTTTTTTTTTTTTTTTTAAAGAATGAAAGAGAGAAAGGAAGAGGAAGAGATTTTAGAAAAAGAGAGAAAAGGAGAAAGAAAGAAACAGCAAAAGAAAGAAAAAATGAAAGAGAAAGAAAGAGGAAGAGATTTTAGAAA
>CAUYQU010050638.1:0-18786 GCA_963574635.1 Cheracebus regulus | reverse complement strand
ACCCATTTTTAGACTGCATTCTAGCCTGGGCAATAAAACAAGAATCCCATTCTCTCTCCCTCTTTCTCTTCCTCTTTCTTTCTCTCTTTCATTCTTTTTTCTTTCTTTTGCTCTTTCTTTCTCCTTTTCTCTCTTTTTCTTTCTTTCAAAAAAAAAAAAAAAAAGAAGCAAAGTGACTTCAAACCTGAACAGGTTTAAGAGGCTTGCTCAAGCAAGCTCACTGGCTGAACTTTGGTGGTTTTTTGTTTTTTGTTTGTTTGTTTTTGTAGAGACAGGGCCTTATGTTGCCCAGGTTGGTCTTGAACTCCCGGCTTCAAGCGATCCTTCCACCTTTGCCTCCTGAAATTCTGCAATTACAGGCATGCGCCACCACCCCTGGCCAGACTTTTGGTGTTCTTAAACAAAAATCTAGAAAAGCTTTTTTTGTAAAGGAAACAGAACAGTTTCCTTGGGGGCTTGGCCTACCTGGCACCTCTGGGGAATATCAGAAAAGGCAGCCCAGGGTGGCATGGCCCATGACATCAGTGTTGTAGTCCAGGCACCGGGTGCATTCTGTCCACCCACCGTGGGGCAGGGCTCAGCCAGGTCCTCACCTGTAGGGGGCAGGTGCTCTCCCAGTGACGGTCAGCCACCAAGAAAAACAGTGCACTGACCTCAGCAAAAGAATGCCAAGCTCTTTCTTTCTTTCTCAAGTAATGTGAAGGAAAAGGAGCTCCTGCCAGGTGTAGAAGAAAGAAGAAAACCCATTCTTGGCAGCAGGGGAATCAGGTTGCCACAGCAACGAGCTTCTTCTAAGTCCACTCATTATACGGCTTTTGAATTAGACTTCCTCTGTGCATACATCTCGCTGCACTGATTCCCTTGTCCTTTCCCAAGCTTCTCCTGGGGAAATCACCACAGAGGGGAGTCACCAACCCCTCCTTTCAAGGCTTGGTCCTGTGTGTCCCTGGGATGACACAATATTTACTTGTTGATTTACCTTGGGAAGAACCTTATCGCTGTGCAGCGGGAAAGAGCCCCCTCCTCCTCTGTGGGTGGGAGCGTTGACTGGTACGACTTTTTGAGCAGCAACTTGGCACAATACAAGTGCATACCCTTTGATCTCATGGTTCTGGGGCTTAACCCTGGCATGACAGCATTTTGGTATAATAACAGTCAAAAGCTGGAAACGACCTTCACATCCTTGATGGGAGATGGGTTAAATATCAGCTAAGCCACTAGACAGCTGACGGAATAATGAGCTAGAGTTTATGTACCCATATGGAAAGATGTACTGTTAAGTTAAAAAAAGTAAGTTGTTCCAACTCATAGAAACAGAAAGGAGAAGGGTGGTTGCCAGGGCTGGAGGGAGGGGGAAATGAGGGGGGTTATTTAATGGGTATAGAGTTTCAGCTTTGCAAGATGAAAACGTTCTGGAAATTGGTTGTACAACAATGTGACTATAACACTAATGAATTCTAAACTTAAAAATGGTTAATGGGCTGGATGCGGTGGCTCACGCCCCTAATCCCGGCACTTTGGGAGTCCAAGGTGGGTAGATCACGAGGTCAAGAGTTCAAGACCAGCCTGGCCAACATGGTGAAACCCTGTCTCTACTAAAAATATAAAAATTACCCGGGCATGGTGGCACATGCCTGTAATCCCAGCTACTCAGGAGGCTAAGGCAGGAGAATTGCTTGAACCCAGGAGGTGGAGGCTGTAGTGAGCGGAGACCATGCCACTATACTCCAGCCTGGTGGACAGAGCAAGACTCTGTCTCACGAAAAAAAAAAAGGTTAAGATGATAACTTTTATGTCCTATGTTCTTTACCACACAAAAAAAGTTAAGTTTCAGAATGGAATTGGGAGGAGACAAAATAAGCTGTTATCAGTGTTTACCTTTGCAGCTGGGGAAGATTAAAGGGGAAAATATGTTACTTTTCATTTTATTCCCTTCTGGAGAGCTTTTATTTTCCCCCTCCTGGATACAGAGTCTCACTCTGTCACCCAGGTTGCAGTGCAGTGGCAGGATCTTGGCTCACTGCAACCTCCGCTTCCTGGGTTCAAGCAATTCTTGTAATTCAGCCTCCCGAGTAGCTGGGATTATAGACACTGACCACCACACCTGGCTAATTTTGTATTTTTAGTCGAGACAGAGGTCTCACCATTTTGGCCAGGCTGGTCTCCAACTCCTGGTCTCAAGTGATCTGCCTGCTTTCAGCCTCCCAAATGTGGGGAGATTTTTAAAAATATGTAATTAATTTCAGCCGGGCATGGTGGCTCATGCCTGTAATCCCAGTACTTTGGGAGGCTGAGGTGGTTGGATCTCCTGAGGTCGGGAGTTCGAGATCAGGCTGATCAACATGGAGAAACCCTGTCTCCACTATGCTAAAAATACAAAATTACCTGGGCATGGTGGTGCTACTGCACTTCAGCGTGGGTGACAGATCGAGACTCTGTCTCAAAAAAAAAAAAAATGGCGCTGGTAAAACTGAATTCCACATGCCAACAAGTGAGGTTGGACCCTTACCTTATACCATACACTAACATTAACCAAAAATGGGTCAAAGACCTAAATTTAAGAGCTAAAACTATGAAACTCTTAGAAGAAAATACAGGAAAAAGCTTCATGACATTGGATTTCTTAATGATTTCTTAGATACGACACCAAAAGCACAGGTAACCAAAGAAAAAATCAACAATTCAGCTACATCAGAATGTAAAACCTTTGTGCAAGGAATACTGTCAACAGAATGGCAGCCTTTGGAATGGGAAAAAACATTTGCAAATCTTCTATTTGATAAGCAGTTAATATGCAGAATATATAAAGAACTCTTACAATTAAAGAATAACAAAACAAACAATGGAATTAAAAATGGATGAAATACTTAAATAGGCATTTATCCAAAGAAGATATACAGGTGGCCAGTAAGCACATGAAAAGATGTTCAACATTGCTCATCATTAGGGACATGGAAATCAAAACCACAGTGAGATACCACTTCATACTTACTTAGATTGCTATAATAGTAAATCTTACTAAGAATTTTATAATAAAAAAGAACAGAAGGCCAGACATGATGGCTCACACCTGTAATCCTAACAGCATGGGAGGCTGAGGCAGAAGGATTGCTTGAAGCCTGGAGCTTGAGACTAGCTGGGGAACATAGCAAGACATTGTCTCTACAAAAGACTTAAAACTGAGCTGGGCATGGTGGTACATGCCTGTAGTCCCAGCTATTCGGGAGACTGAGGTGGAAGGATCACTTGAACCCAGGAGGTGGAGGCTGCAACGAGCTATGATCACACCACTGCACTTCAGTCTGAGTGACAGAACAAAACCCTGTCTCTGAATAAAATAAAAGAAAAGAGGGCCGAGCACAGTGGCTTATGCCTGTAATCCCAGCACTTTGGGAGGCCAAGCTGGGCAGATCACCTGAGGTCGGGAGTTTGAGACCAGCCTGACCAACATGGAGAAACCCTGTCTCTTAAAAAAAAAAAAAAAAGAACAAGTATTGGCCAAAATGTGGAGAAATTAGAAGCATTGCGCGTTGCTAGCGGGAATGTAAAATGGGACAACTGCTATGGAAAACAGTGTGGGAGCCTCTCAATGATTAAAAGTAGAATTACCAGGCTAGACGCAGTGGCTCACACCTGTTATCCCAGCACTTAGGGAGGGCGAGGTGTGGGGATCACCTAAGGTCAGGAGTTTGAGACCAGCCTGGCCAACATGATGACACCCCATCTCTACTAAAAATACAAAAAAATTAGCCAGGCATGGTGGCAGATGCCTGTAATCCCAGCTACTTGGGAGGCTGAGGCAGGAGAATCACTCGAACCCAGGAGGCGGAGGTTGAAGGGAGCTGAGATCGTGCCACTGCACTCCAGCCTGGGTGACAAGAATAAGACTCCATCTCAAAAAATAATTAAATAAAAATAGAATTACCATATGATCCAGCAATTCCACTTCTGAAAGCGGAGACCTGAACAGATATTTGTACACTCACGTACACAGCAGCGTCATTCACGACAACTCAGAGATGGAGGGAACCCAAGCGTCCATCAGCAGATGTGGATAAACACAGCACAGTGTATACAGTGGAATATCATTCAGCCTTCAAAGAGGAAGAAATTCCAACACACGCAATGTAGATGAACCTTCAGGACATTATCTAAGTGAAATAAACCAGTCAGAAAAGGACAAATAGTGTATGATTCCATTACGTGAGGGACTTACAGTCGTCTAGTTCATTGAGACAGAAATAGAGTGGGGTTGCCGCAGGCTGGGGTGTGAGGCGGTGGGAAGTGATTGTTTAATGGGTGTGGGGTTTCCGTTTGGGAAGATGAAAAAGTTCTAGAGATGGATGGTGGTGATAATGGCACAACAATATGAATGTACTTTAAGGCCACTGAACTATCTATTTTAAAATGATTGAAATGGTAAATGTTATGTTTTATATATTTTATCACAATTTTAAAAATCTCTTCCGTTTATCTTTGGCCATCATCCCTGCCTGCTGAGGCCTTTGGGATCTGGGCAATGCACCCCAAACCCTGTTTGAGTATCAGAGCCCCCTGCATGATCCTTTCATCCCATTTTTCCCCCTATTTATGTATTTATTTATTTGAGATGGAGGCTCACTCTATTGCCCAGGCTGGAGTGCAGTGGCACAATGACTGCCACATCCACCTCCTGGGTTGAAATGATTCTCCTGCCTCAGCCTCCTTTGTAGCTGGGATTACAGGCATGCGCCACCACGCCCAGCTAATTTTTGTAGTTTTAGTAGAGACGGAGTTTCACCATGTTGGCCAGGATGGTCTCGATCTCTTGACCTCGTGATCCACCTGCCTCAGCCTCCCAAAGTGCTGGGATTACAGGTGTGAGCCACCACGCCTGGCTCTTTTTTTGAGACAGGGTCTCACTTTGTCATGCAGGCTGGAGTACGGTGACTTGACCAAGGCTCACTGCAGCCTCCACTTCCTGTGTTTAAGTGGTCCTCCCATCTCAGCCTCCCAAGCAGCAGGGACTACAGGAGCGTGCCACCACCACTTATTTGAAAATTTTTTGTAGAGACAGGATCTCACTATTTTGTCCAGGCTGGTCTCGAGCTCCTGGGCTAAAGCAATCCTCCTACCTTGGCCTCCAGAACTGCTGGGAGTACAGATGTGAGCCACGGGACCTTACCTCCCACTTCTTTGTTTTTGGAGATGGAGTTCCGCTCTTGTTACCCAGGCTGGAGTGCAATGGCACCATCTCGGCTCACTGCAACCTCTGCCTCCCAGGTTCAAGGGATTCTCTTGCCTCAGCCTCCCGAGTAGCTGGGATTACTGATGCCTGCCACCACGCCCAGCTAATTTTTGTATTTTTAGTAGAGACGGGGTTTCACCATATTGGTCAGGCTGGTCTAGAACCCCTGACCTCGTGATTTGCTTGCCTCGGCCTCCCAAAGTGCTGGGATTACAGACGTGAGCCCCCACGCTCGGCCATCTTCAGCATATCTTTTTTAGGGGACAGAATTCAATCCACACCAGCATCTCTGCCATTTGTTAGCCGTGGGATGCCTCAAGTCATGTAACCTCTCTCTGCTTCAGTTTTTTCAGCTGGAGGAATGAGAATACCAGGGTGCTATGGCTAGAGAGCGAAACACGTGGGGTCGTGAACGAACTTTTTCCACCGTGGTACCTGGCACATGGAGGTAGGCGCTCACCAACAGTGACGCCCTCCTCAGCAGCATTCTCCTGGGTGCGGGAAGGCAATCATTACAGCCCCCTCGTCCTTCCCCCACTCCACCACGCCGCCCCCACACTGACTGTTCTGTAGCAGAGCTTAGCTCTCCCCTAGAGGTCTAGGTTGTATTAATAAGAAATAACCGGGGCCTTTCAGAAGGTTAGGCTTAAGGGTCCATTATTTAAGTGCCACTGCCTGTGACGACTCTATGAGTAATAAGAGTGCTAAGCGCATATTAGGCGGGACAACCCGGGTGAGTCAAACATGCATAAAAGGTTCAACACACCGCCCTTTCTGGCCACAGTGACTTTGCACTAAGTGCAAATCAATCTTCCCGAGGCAATTTCCTGTTGTCAGGACAGAGCTGTCTCCCTTCTTCTCACCCTCCTGCTGCTGTGTTCCAGCTTCATTCTGGCTCCGACAAAGGGGTGAGTGTTCAACATTTCTCTTAATTGATGCAGTGACAGGTCCTTTTGCTGACATATCCTGGCATGTCTGCCGTATTCACCTCGGCACAGCATCAACCTGAAATTGTCAGCTGTTTTCAGAATAATAGATTATCTTCCGGATCTAAGCCTCAAAGCTTGCATTGATTTTATTCATTCTAGGATGTCAGTAGATCATTTCATTTATTATTTTTATTTTTGAGAGAGTCTTGCTCTATCGCCCAGGTTGGAGCGCAGTGTCACAGTCTTGGGTCACTGTACCCTCTGCCCCTTGAGTGTAAGCAATTCTCCTACCTCAGCCCCCCAAGTAGCTGGGATTACAAGTGTGCACCACCACGCTCGGCCAACTTTTATATTTGAGACTGAGTTTTGCTCTTGTTGCCCAGGTTGGAGTGCAATGGCATGATCTTGGCTCACCGTAACGTCTACCTCCGGAGTTCAAGCGATTCTCTTGCCTCAGCCTCCCGAATAGCTGGGATTCCAGGCATGCACCACACCATGCCCAGCTAATTTTGTATTTTCAGTAGAGATGGGGTTTTGCCATGTTGGCCAGGCTGGTCTCAAACTCCTAATCTCAAGTGATCTGCCCACCTCAGCCTCCCAAAGTGCTGGGGTTACAGGCGTCATCCACCACGCCCGGCCTCCAGTAGGTAATATCAGTTAGCTGTCCACACCCCCCCTCACTTCAACTTCCCACAAACTAAGGCAATGAAAAGACCTATGTGAGTGGCGGACGCTTCTCTTCAGTCATCAGTGCTTCTCAAATTTTAAAATGCAAACAAATCACTTGGGACCTTGTTAAATGCAAACTGAAATTATTATTTTGAGACTGGGTCTCTCGGTTGCCCCGGCTGGAGTGCAGTGGCACAGTCATAGCTCATTGCAGCCTCCACCTCTTGTGGCTCAATAGATCCTCCCACCTCAGCCTCTTGAGTAGCTGGGACTGTTGGCATGCACCATCATGCCCAGCTAATTTTTGCATTTTTTTTTCATAGAGACGGGGTTTCACTATGTTGCCCAAGCCAGTCTCGAACTCTTCCTGCCTCAGCCTCCCAAAGTGCTGGGATGACAGAAGTGAGCCACTGTATCTGGCCAGATTTTGCCTTCCTCACAAGCCTTCCTGAGCTGCTGAAGCTGTCAGTCCACAGGTCTCACTTTGCATGGCCACACCTACATGCTCCCTCCCCTCTAAGTTGGTAGATATGCCACGGATGTGACAAGTAGGATGTCCAAGGTTTGCCCTGGTGCTAGAAGAGCAGGAGGGAAAGACCACCTAACTGCCCAGAGGAGGTAAAGGAGACCTCCCAGGGCTGGGCACAGTGGCTCACGCGTGCAATCCCAGCACTTGGGAAGGCTGAGGTGGGCAAATCACCTGAGGTTGAGAGTTCGAGACCAGCCTGACCAACAGGGTGAAACCATCTCTACTAAAAATACAAAAATTAGCCAGTCGTGGTGGTGCACACCTATAGTCCCAGCTACCTGGAGGCTGTGGCAGGAGAATCACTTGGACACAGGAGGCGGAGGCTACAGTGAGCCAAGATCACGCCACTGCACTCCAGCCTGGGCAACAGAGTGAGACTCCATCTCAAAAAAAAAAAAAAAAAAAGGAGACCTCCCAGAAATGTAAGCCACCATGAACCAGGCCAGTGCTATTTGTGCTTCTAGAAAGATCACTCTGGGACTAGGCACAGTGGCTCATGCTTGTAATCCCTGCACTTTGGGAAGCCGAGGAGAGTGGATCACCGGAGGTCAGGAGTTCAAGACCAGCCTGGCCAACATAGTGGAAGCCTGTGTCTACTAAAAATACAAAAATTAGCTGGTCGTGGTGGCATGTCCCTGTAATCCAGCTACTTGGGAGGCTGATGGTGGGAGGGAGGTGGGAAAGATGCAATGGCAGCATTGGGAGGGGGCGCCCTGGTTGCCAGCACTTGGGACTCCTGGCAACATGACATTGATATGATGGTAACCATCTTTTTTTTTTTTTTTTTCGGTATGCAATGGTAGGAACTTTTTTGTGCGTACTTGCTTCATGAATTGCCCCTAAAGTTCTTAAGTGAGGGCGACAGGTACGTCTCCCTCTTTTAGGAAACCCAAATCAGTGTATAAATCAGTGTAGTCTGGCCTGGTGGTTCATCCCACAGCAGCAGCTAGCAACACACAAGCGGTGTCCAGGACACCCACCACATGTTAAAAAGCAACAGCCTGGGCAAGCCTAGGCACAGAGTAATGATTTTTCAAAAATTAAATACTTTTTTTTTTTTTTAAAGACAGAGTCTCACTCTGTTGCCCAGGCTGGAGTGCAATGGTGTGATCTCGGCTCACTGTGACCTCCCTCCTGGGTTCAAGCGATTCTCCTGCCTCAGCCTCCTGAATAGCTGGGATTTCAGGTGCACAACACCACACCCAGCTAATTTTTCATATTTTTAGTACATGGGGTCTCATCATCTTGGCCAGGTTGGTCTCGAACTCCTGACCTCAGCTGATCCACCCACCATGACCTCCCAAAGTGCAGGGATTACAGGCGTGAGCCACTGTGCCCAGCCTGAGAGAATTGTTTCTAAAATTTCAAATATATGTTTTAAACACATATATCTTTTGTGCTTTAAGGCTGAGCCATGCTTGTGCCATCGTATGACCTCCTGGGCAACAGAGCAAGACACTGTCTCGAGAAAAAAAACATATATTTATCATTTTGTTGTTCATTTCTAACTTATTTGAATGGTGGACAGAGAATAAAGTTTGGCCAGGCATGGTGGCTTAAGCCTTTAATCCCAGCATTTTGGGAGGCTGAGGTAGGAGGATCCCTTGAGTCCAGGACTTCAAGACAAGCCTGGGCAACATGGTGAGACTTTGTATCTAAAAAAAAAAAAAAAAAAATTAGCCTGGCATGGTGACGCACACCTGTAGTCTCAGCTACTTCGAGGGGCTGAAGTGGGAAGATGGCTTGAGGTTGCAGTGAGCGGAGATCATGCCACTGCTCTCCAGCCTGGGTGACAGAGCAAGACTCCGTCTCAAAAAAAAAAAAAAAAAAAAGTACAGATAGAACAACCACCTGTATGTAAATTAACCACATGAAAGGCCATACACTAAGTCTGAACAAATCTCAATGAATTAGTGATCCACAGACCTTATTCTTTCTCTCTCTCTCTCTCTCTCTTTTTTTTTCCTGAAGCAGGTTCTTGCCCTTTTGCCCAGGCTGGAATGGAGTGGCTCCATTTCGTCTCACTACAGCCTCTACCTCCTGGGTTCAATCAATTCTCCGGCCTCAGCCTCCCAAGTAGCTGGGATTATAGGTGCCCACCACAGGCCCAGCTAATGCATACTTGGTTCAGGAATTGCCCCTAAAGCCCTTAAGTGAGGGCCACAGGGAGGTCTCCCTCTTTTAGGAAACCTAGTATCATATAAATTAAGAAATCTAGCCACGCCAAGGTAAACCATTAGGGATTCCTGCTTTTGCAAATGTGTTAAAGGTATGGGCTTGGGAAGAAAATACTTTCCCAGCTGGGCAAGGTGGCTCATACCTATAATCCCAGTGCTTTGGGAAGCCGAGGCAGGTGGATCACCTGAGGTCAGGAGTTCAAGACCAGCCTGACCAATATGGTGAAACTCTTCTCTCTACTAAAAATACAAAAATTAGCCGGGCATGGTGGCATGCATGCCTATAACCCCAGGTACTTGGGAGACTGAGGCAGGAGAATAGCCTAAGCCTGGAAGGCAGAGACTGCGGGATTGCAGTGAGCTGAGATCATGCCACTGCACTCCAGCCTGAGTGACAGAGACTGCCTCAAAAAACAAAAAGAGAAAATACTTTCCATTCTTTTTCCTACTGGTGTGAAAGAGACCTCGAAAGTGAAAGGAAAAGATGGTCCAATCTCAAGATGAGCAGACCCTGTAGATGGAGCAGACAGTTCAGCTACTAATGCAGTGTGGATGGAGAGCTCTGGAGACCAAGCGCTAGTAGTAAACGCAACACTTTCTGAAATTGCTAGGTTTTGAATGAGGAACAATTGTGAGTGAAGAAGCCAGTGTGTTGTTCTGAGCTGAGTAATTTTTTTTTTCTGAGATGGAGTTTCGCTCTTGTTGCCCAGGCTGAAGTGCAATGGTGCAATTTTGGCTTACCACAACCTCCACCTCCCGGGTTCAAGTGATTCTCCTGCCTCAGCCTCCCAAGTAGCTGGGATTACAGGAATGCACCACCATGCTCGGCAAATTTTTTGTATCTTTAGTAGAGACGGGGGTTTCTCCATGTTGGTCAAGCTGGTCTCAAACTCCTGACCTCAGGTGATCCGCCTGCCTCAGCCTCCCAAAGTGCTGGGATTACCGGCATGAACCACTGTGCCCGGCTGCTAAGTGATTTGTAAGCTAAGACACTCTTAAATTCCTTCAAAGCAAGGGAAGCAGTGACTGTTTTAAGAACAAAAATGTCTTTGAAATTTGGAATACAGGAGAGACAGGGGGTTCCTTAAACCCAGTAATTCTTTCTTTTCCCTTCTGATCCATCTCAACCACAAACCAAGCAAACATGCACACGCTTGTCAAAAACAAGTCAATTATTTTGAAAATCAATTAAATTATTCATAACCTTTGAAATTTCAAAGGAAAGTCCAGAGAGAGAGAGTCCATTAGAAGTCATGGAGATTGAAGTGCTTCATAGTTAAAATCAGATTCTTTGTCTCCACTTTGCTCATGGCTGGACTTTTGACTTTTCTGATGACTAACCCTGGCTATCAGGTGAGATTCCACTGGGTCTGGTTTGTTCAGACTCTTCTGAGTGACATTTTCCCCATTCTAACAGACTAAAAGCATAATGAGGTAAATGAATCACAAGTAATAATGATTTTTTTTTTAAAAAAAACCTAGACAGGAACAAAACTGGCTCATTACCATGAAGAAGGAGCATTCTGAAGAGGAAAGGAAATCACGGAGGAACAGGAGAGAATACAAAAACTACCGCTTATGTGTATTGCTAATAATATGCCAGACACGATTCTAAGCACTTACATGACTGTCATTTAATACCAATGCAGATGCTACAGATGAAGAAATGGAGGCACAGATAGATTAAGTAGTTTGCTTAAGGTCACACAGCTAGGAAATGACCAAGGTGGCATTTAAATGACACAGTCTGGCTCAAGCCTAGACTGCCTCTGCATTTTTTTTTTTTTTTTTTTTTTGAGTTAGGGTCTTACTCTGTCACCTAGGTGATCATGGCTCACTGTGAGACTCGACCTCCCAGGCTCAGGCAATCCTCCCACTTCAGCCTCCCACGTAGCTGGGACCACAGGAGTGCCACAATGCCTGGCTAATATTTTTTTTTCTAGATGGGGTTTTGCTATGTTGCCAGTCTGATCTCAAGCTCCTGGGTTCAAGTGATCTGTCCACCTTGGCCTCCCAAAGTGCTAGGATTACAGGCGTGAGCCACTATGTGCAGCCTGCCTCTATCCTTCTAAAAGAAAGGAAATGGCTGGGCACAGTGGCTCACGCCTGTAATCCCAGCACTTTGGGAGGCTGAGGCAGGCAGATCACAAGGTCACAGAAGTTCAAGACAAGCCTGACCAACATGGTGAAACCTGGTATCTACTAAAAACACAAAAATTAGCTGGGCGTGGTGGCACACACCTGTAATTCCACCCTCCTAAGTAAGGCGAGGCAGGAGAATTGCTTGAACCTGGGAAGCAGAGGTTGCAGTGAGCCAAGATCACACCACTGCACTCCAGCCTGGGGGACAGAGCAAGACTTAAAAAAGAAAAAAAAATGGAAATGGCAAAGGCATGGGGAAAAATTAAACATATTTGAAGATTTAAAGAAAATGCTGCAAATATTTCCATGCACATGTCAATTCATGTATTAGTTTCCTAGCACTGCTGTAACAGCCATAACCAAGTGGCATTGGTGGTATAGTAGTGAGCTTAGTTGCCTTCCAAATAATCATGACTGTGGTGGGGTTTTTTTGTTTGTTTCTGAGACAGAGTTTCGCTCTTTTAATCCAGGCTGGAATGCAGTACTGCGATCTTGGCACCTCCTGATTCAAGTGATTCTCCAGCCGCAGCCTCCCGAGTAGCTGGGATCACAGGCGCCCGCCACCACGCTCAGCTAATCTTCATATTTTTAGTAGAGACAAGGTTTTGTCATGTTGACCAGGCTGGTCTGCGAACTACTGAGTTCAGGTGATTCATCCACCTCAGCCTCCCAAAAGTGCTGGGATTACAGGCGTGAGCCACCACGCCCAGCCCTACTTTGGGGGTTTAAAAGAACAGATATTTACTCTCTCACTCACAGTTCTGGAGGCCAGAAGTCTGCAATCAAGGTGTCCGCAGGGATATGCCTTAGAGGAGGAGCCTTCCCTGCCCTCCCAGCTTCCGGTGGTCCCAGGTGTCCCTTGATTTGTGGCTGCATCATTCTAATCTCCGTCTCCATCTTTACTCGGGCTTCTGCTGGGTGTGGCACTGCTCCATGTGTCTCTTATAAAGATACTCATCACTGGATTTAGGGCCCACCTGTATAATCCAGGGTGCTGTCTTCTCAACATCCTTAATTAAATCTAGAAAGGCACCTTTGGCAGGCAGGGTGGCTCACACCTGTAATCCCAGCACTTTTGGAGGCCAAGGGATCACTTGAACCTAGGAGTTTGAGACCAGCTTAGCTAACATGGTGAGACTCCAACTCTATTTTATTTATTATTATTATTATTATTATTGAGACAGAGTCTCACTCTGTTGCCCAAGCTGGAGTACAGTGGCAAAATCTCGGCTCACTGCAACCTTCGCCTCCCAAGTTCAAGTGGTTCTCCTGCCTCAGCCTCTTGAGTAGCTGGGATTACAGGCACCTGCCACCATGCCTGGCTAAGTTTTTGTATTTTTAGTAGAGACGGGGTTTCTCCACGTTGGCGAGGCTGGTCTTGAACTCCTGACCTCAGGTGATTCGCCCGCCTTGGCCTCTCAAAGTGCTGGGATTGTAAATGTGAGCCATTGCACCTGGCCAATCTTTAATATATATTAATATATTAATTTGTTTTCTCCATTGTATCAATGAGAATATTAATTATCTTCGGGACCACGGCATCCCCACCACCTGGCAACAGAGCAAGACTCTGTCTCAAAATAAAAAAAAAAATGTTTTGTGGAGACACAGTCTCATTGTGTTACCCAGGCTGGTCTTGAACTCCTGGCCTCAAGAGATCCTCTCGCCTTGGCCTCTGGAAGGGGTGGGATTAAAGGTGTGAGCCACCACACCTGGCCTTGTTCATGTAATTTTCTTTTTTTTCCAAGATAGTCTCGCTTTGTCACCCAGACTAGAGTGCCGTGGCACGATCTCGGCTCACTGTAACCTCTGCCTCCTGGGTTCAAGTGATTCTCCTGCCTCAGACTCCCAAGTAGCGAGGACTAGAGGCATGCACCACCACACCCAGCTAATTTTTGTCTTTTTAGTACAGAAGGGTTTCAGCCTGTCGGCCCGGATGGTCTCTGTGACACGGTAATTGCCCCACAAACTGCATACCTCCACCATACCTCGGCTTTCTGTTGAAACTGCTCTCTATAACCCTCATGTGACAGGCAAGCAGTCCAAACCAACGCCATTTTGGCCTCTGCGTCATTTTCAGAAAAACTAAGACTTATAATAACTAAGGTCTGTAATTTCCACCCTACCCAGACAATGTGTATCTTGACTTCTGTGAACCACTTAAGTAACAATCGGAATGTCCAAAGTCCCCTGGCCCTCGGTAGGTCCAAAACCCCTCGTCCCCACCCCCACCCAGGCGGTGGTTTACGGACATAAAAGGTCTTGACACCCTCCTTTCGGGGCCACCGGTTGGAGACTCGAGTCCTCCATGGCCGCAGGCAATAAAGACCCTGTAATTTGGCCTAGTCTTTGTCTCAGTGGTGATTTCACGCTCACTCGATTATAACAGTCTCCATCTCCTGACTTCGTGATCTTCCTGCCTCAGCCTCCCAAAGAGCTGGAATTACAGGTGTGAGACACCGAGCCCAGCCTGGAAATCTTGTATAAATTCTCTCTGGGCCAAGCCTGGACTAGAACACTGTCCAACTTCCTTTGCACAGCAAAATGGATTTCAGAGGATCAATTAAGAGCGTTTAGACTAAACAAGTATCTCTCTTGTTCTGTTAGCCTGCATTGCAGGAGTCACAGTTACTTCCAAGTCAAAAAGGTAGGGAGAGGGCTTCGGCGGTTGTGGTCTCTGGTCTGCAGCAGCCTTCTGCAATATCCTGGGGCTTTGTGAACTTGGAATCAGACTCCTCCGGAGGTTGTGCTTCAACCTCCCCAAAACGTGCAAGGTGAGGGCAGAGCCTACCTACCTTTCACCTCCTCACCCTTGATCACCTGGTTCACAGTAAGCACTCAATCTGTGTGTGCTGGATAAACGAGTAAGGCCTGTTCCTGCCTCGGGGCAGGACGCATTGGCCCAGTGAAGGTAATATGGTAATACTCTTGTCCACCAGATTGGCAGCTCCCCTCCCTTACACAGCCCTGGGAAATTACGGCTTCTTTCTTTCTTTGCTGTCCTTGCTCTAAAGTGCACGTAGACAATTCCTTCTGGACACGTGTCTATCTGCAGCCTGCCAGTATCATTTATTAGACCCTCGCTTGCTTTTACCTTCTCTTTGCCTTCCCAACATTCCTGTAATGATAATTCCAGCAAAATCAAACTTTTTTTTCTTTATTATTATTTTTTCTCTCAGGTTTTTTTTTTTTTTTTTTTTTGAGACAGAGTTTCACTCTTGTTGCCCAGGCTGGAGTGCAATGGCGCAATCTTGGCTCACTGCAACCTCCGCCTCCCGGGTCAAGTGATTCTCCTGCCTCAGCCTCCCGAGTAGCTGGGATTACAGCCATGCACCACCATGCCCGGCTAATTTTGTAGTTTTGGTAGAGACAGAGTTTCTCCATGTTGGTCAGGCTGGTCCCAAACTCCCAACCTCAGGTGATCCGCCTGCCTTGGCCTCCCAAAGTGCTGGGATTACAGGCATGAGCCACCGTGCCTAGCCTCTTGTTACTTTTTTTAACTCACCCTTGTACATTGACCCTTAATTCTTTCTCTCTTTTTTTTTTTTTTTTTTTTTTTGAGAGAGTGTGTTTTTGTCACCCAGACTGGAGTGCAGTTGGCATGATCTCCACTCACTGTAGCCTCAATTTCCTGGGCTTGAGTGCTCCTCCCATCTCAGCCTCTGGAGTAGCCAGGACTACAGGCGCTCAGTACCATGTTTGGCTAATTTTTGTATTTTTTTTGTAGATATGGGGTTTCACCATGTTGGTCAGGCTGTTCTTGAACTCCTGACCTCAGGTGATTCACCCACCTCAGCCTTCCAAAGTGCTGGGATTACAGGTGTGAGCCACTGTGTCTGGCCTCTTTATTTTTATTTTATCTATTTATTTTCCTAATCTTGAGGACCTATGAAACAAAGTCCTACTCTGATTTAGAAGATACCAGGTCCTACCAGGCATCACGGCTCACACCTGTAATCCCAACTCCAGCCTAGATGACAGAGTGAGACCCTGTCTTGAAAATAAAAATTAGGCTGGGCGTGGTGGCTCGTGTCTGTAATCCCAGCACTTTGGGAGGCCGAGGCGGGTGGATCATGAGGTTAAGAGATCAAGACCATTCTGGCCAACATGGTGAAACCCCATCTCTACTAAAAATACAAAAATTAGCTGGGTGTGGTGGTGTGCGCCTGTAATCCCGGCTACTCAGGAGGCTAAGGTAGGAGAATTGCTTGAACCCGGGAGGCGGAGGTTGTAGTGAGCCGAGATCGCGCCATTGCACCCCAGCCTGGTACCTGGCAACAGAGCGAGACTCTGTCTCAAAAAAAAAAAAAAAGAAAAAGAAAAGAAAAATTTAAAAATCTAAAAAAATAAAAATAAAAAATCTTGTGTTTTACATCTAATGCTACAGAACAGCAAAAGACACAGTTAGGGCAGTGGGGGAAGAGGGACCAGCTTTCAGTTATTTCAGCAATGTCCCTAGGTATTTTGAACCACAGTGAAGAAGAAAGAAATCAACGAAGTCAGTGCTACCCCTGCTACGCCATTGGCCGCAGAGGTTACAGTTTCTATAGCTACAAGCCTGTCTCTCAGGTAACACAACACACCACAAAGCAGCCTCCCTAAAAAGGACACTTAGTCATATGAGATGGAGATCTCTGCTGAAATAGAGATGTCTTCTCTTGGAACCTACAATTAATAAAGTGACACTAAGTAGTGCGAACGTGACAGAACAAGATACAATAAAAGAATAAGTCTGCTTCCCTCAGATGGAAATAAACAGGCTGGACTGTGATGAGAGCCAATAGAAAACATGAAGCCTGACCCTGCAATTATCTGTTCATTGTGATACAAAGTCAGCTATTGGACATGGCGTGCTTCCACAATGAGTGTGGAGATGGGCTGGAGGGCTACAAAACAAAACTCCTTCCTCACTGGAGGACCTCTGCCGTAGCCCTTCCAGATCAGGACTCAGAGCAACAGACTTTTTTTTTTTTTTTTTTGAGACAGAATTTTGCTCTCGTTGCCCAGGCTGGAGTGCAGTGGCGTGATCTCGGCTCACTGCAAACTCTGCCTCCTGGGTTCATGTGATTCTCCTGCCTCAGCATCCCAAGTGGCTGGGATTACAGGCGCCCACCACCATTCCCAGCTAATTTATGTGTGTGTGTATATATATATATATATATATATATATTTTTTTTCATCATGTTGGCCAGGCTGGTCTCGAACTCCCGACCTCAGATGATCTGCCCATCTCAGCCTCCCAAAGTGCTGAGATTACAGACGTGGGCCACCGCCCCGGCCAAAGCAACAGATTTTTGTTACGCAATCGAATGATAAGAATTCCATGCCATACTGAAGAAGGGAATTAAATAATAGCAATAATAAAAAAAACAAAACCCTATAATTTTCAATTGCTATATAATAAAGTAAATTTTGCTGTGTTGTGTGCTGTTTAATATAAAACCTAACCCCAGCTCTGCTTAAAGTTAACTAACTCGCTGTAAAACCTACCTTATCTATTCTCCCCACAGTCTCAGCAAAGTTCCCAGGCATCTCAAGACTCCTATTTTTCTTGCTGACCGGCTGCAAGGTCACAGGGCAAGATAACACACAAAGAATGTACAATGCATTCCTCAAAATGCTATTTTTCAAATGTAACGTACACCACAAGACGTGTTACAAATTAACTGTTCTTTGTTCTGGCTTCTGTAAACCTGTTAGCTGCTATGTCATCCTGGATGTATAAAAAGTACCCCATTTTCCTTCTCGGGGCTCAGCCTTGGGATGCTAATCTGCTGAGCTGGTGGCCACCTTCATAAAATCCTCCTCTTTCACCTATTGGTCTCTCCAGTCTCCTGGATATTCTGTAACAATACCATAATAGCATTTCATTTCTCCTGCACTTTCTTGCATATTATTGAACTTATTTTTAATTTTTTTTTAATTTAATCGAATCCTCTAACATCCTTGTGAGGTTGTTATGTAAAACACCCACTGTATAGGAGAGAAAACTAGGCTGGATGTGTTGGTTCATGCCTGTAATCGCAGCACTTTGGGAGGCTCAGTCAGGAGGATCACTTGAGCCCGGGAGTTCAAGACCAACTTGGGCAACAAAGTGAGAACCTGTCTCTACGAAAAATAAAAAAGTTAGCCCGGTGTGGTGGCATGTACCTGCAGTCTGAGCTACTCAGGAGGCAGAGGTGGGAGGATCACTTGAGCCCAAAGAGTTCAAGGTGCAGTGAGCTGTGATTGCACCACTGCACTCCAGCCCACGAGACAGAGCAGGACCGTCTCAAAAAATAAATAAAAACAGCAACAAAAGGCCAGGTGCCATCGCTCACGCCTGTAATCCCTGCATTTTGGGAGGCCAAGGCGGGTGGATCACCTCAGGTCAGGAGTTCGAAACCAGCCTGGCCAACACAATGAAAACCCGTCTCTACTAAAAATACAAAAAATTAGCTGGGTGTGGTGGCACATGCCTGTAATCCCAGCCACTCGGGAGGCTGAGGCAGGAGAATCACTTGAACCTGGGAGGTGGAGATTGCAGTTAGCTGAGATCGTGCCACTGCACGCCAGCCTGGGCAACAAGAGCAAAACTCTGTCTGAAAAAAAAAAAAAGCAACAACGACAAAAAAGAAGAGAAAACCAAGCCTTCAAATATGTGACACAATTGCCAAAAGCCACCAGACATTCAAATAATGAAGGAAACAACTAAATAGGACTTGACCCCATGTGTCCTGAGCCTACACCCAAGGAGCTTGTACTTGACCCAGTGATGATTTAAAAATAACTCACATTCCTCTCTGAAAACTTGGAAAAGCAACTTGGATGAAATTATTTTCTAGTAAGCACAGATCTTGGGTGTAATCACAGAGCTCATACAGAGGACCATGTGAGAGGCTTTTACAAACCTCTGGGCCCTAGGAAAACTCTCTGGACCATTTAACAAGAGGAATCGCTTTCCGCGCTACCTGCTGAGGGTTCCATACGGCGTTGTTCTGGATTCCCGTCGTAACTTAAAGGGAAACTTTCACAATGTCCGGAGCCCTTGATGTCCTGCAAATGAAGGAGGAGGATGTCCTTAAGTTTCTGGCAGCAGGAACCCATTTAGGTGGCACCAACCTTGACTTCCAG